>OOFC01050311.1:0-27458 GCA_900323345.1 Pseudochromis fuscus | reverse complement strand
TTGTTGACATTCACTTTAGTGCAGCTTCATCTAGATGGATGATAACACAACCCCAGACACTACAGTAGTTTCTATTCTATGCGCCTTATAATCCGATGCGCCGTATAGTGCGGAAAATACGGTAATAATTTAAATCTGTTTACTTAAAGAATAAGTGTATACAGTGATGCATGTTTTTATTGTATGTTTTACAGTATTGTGGTTCAACATCTATTGATAGGTATACATTATATTCATTTATTGTTGTCCTTCTGATGCAGTAACATGTAAGCAGCATTATATTATGTTACAGCCAAGCTAATTACCTTGATGTTTTGTTTTTTTGACAGAGAGACAGCAATAAATGATTTTATTTTGGGGATTCCTTCCTCTGATCTTGCCCCAATCAGATCTTAGTGCAGTCTACAGTATCAGTACAGCTGGAGGTTTGTGCTCTCTCAGTGCTTTGTGTTTCTAACTACTTTATATATCCTGTGAATTCAGTCTTAAGTTTACAGCTGATCAGGTTTTTATTATATAGCCTAAACATTACCCATCATTTTACTTTCTTCCAGGACTTGATGAAAGTACCTACTTCAGTTCAGCCACTCTACTGCATGGTTGTGTATTTGTATGCACCTGTAGGCTTGTGTATAAAAGCCTCTTCTGTCATCACTCACCTGCAGGTTGAATTGTGCTGAGAACGCTCCGTCTTCCACGTAGCTGATATCGTTCTTGGTGAGGTTCAGATAAGTGAGGTTACCAAAGCGACTGAGTGAAGAATAATGCACCGAGCGTATCTTGTTCTCGTTCAGCCTCAGATCCACAATAGTGCTGTGGAGAGATGCGTGAGGTCTGTAGATGTTTGGCAAATAAGGAAAAAAAAATACTGTAGAAAAAAAATGTCTGTAAGTGTTCCTACCTGTTAATGTGAGGGGGGATGGCCTCGTAGGGAGGCTGGTTCATGCTGCAGATAGCCAGCCACACAAAGCCTTTCTCCCCTTCGATAAGCCAGCAGTCGGCTGTTACCATTGGCAACCGCATCATTGACAGGAGGGTGAGCCAACACAGGAAGGAGCTGGCTGTGGACAAAACCACTGATGAAGAACCTCCTTTTGTGTTATGTCTCTGCCGTCCCTGTCCTGAACTCTGGGCCATTTGGGATGTCATCGCAATATCCATTGGAGAAAGCCGACCAGAGGTGCTCGCCATCTAACATTTATCCATGCAGACTAGAGCCATTGGAAAAGGACTGAGGGTGTGTTTTAATGGTGTACAGTGACTTGCTTTTGTTCAGACTGTTTTAGATATAGTCACAGCATAATCGATGTTCCTCTTCCTCTTTCTTGAACTGTAAATTTAAATATGAGTCGTGCTGAACTGAGGAATTAAGAATTTAGAAAGGAGTGCAGGATTGAGATGAATCACTTCATTGGCAGTACGTGTGTCTAGGTAAACTGTATCAATTGTTTAATTAGGGGGTCACATTTGATTTGTTATGTATAACTTGGCAAGTGGAAGTCGTCCTGGTGCCAGATTGGCTAGTGCTCATGTCGTCCGCGGCCATCTGCATCTCTGATTGGACAAGCACCTCTTTTCTTTCTTCCTCATCGCTTGCTGCTCTGTACTCGGTGTGAGAACTCGTCCCTGGAGGGAATAAGGGAGAAAAAGAGATGGGAGGAGGGTGTTACACAGGGATCACTAATGAAACACACTGGTTTATTTGTGAGATGCAACAAACACAACCCGGTTACCAGCATGGCGAGGTAGAGGTAGTTATTTCTTCTTATATAACAGTCTCACACACACACACACACACTCGGATATATGCACATACACACTTTTTTTTTACACTCAGAAGACATTTCTTGACAAGTCTAATTAGCTCACACACTGGTGCAGATACCGAACAAGCACCTGCAGATCTTGAATATACTCACAGCTTGTTGCTGCTGTAAACACATACACGCACACACACACACACACACACACACACATTTTCCAACGCTCCATTAGCCTCAGGGCCTTGATAGGCCTGGGCTAAGAATGGCCATGGCTCTGATACTGTATCTAATTAATTAATCTGCTCTAAATAAATCACTTCCTGGGAAAAACAGCTGATGTATGATGGAACAGAAAAGACAGAAGGAGGCGGGAAAGTGAAAAGAGGCTCGGAAAGAGCTGCGGTGAGCAGGAGGGGGGGAAAAAGTGGCTGCATAAGAGCGTTGAGTGAAGATGCTCGGGGGAGGGAAGAGAGATGGCGAGATGGAGTAAAGAGTGAGATAGAGGGAGGAGTAAGGCGGGCGGCGGAGAGAGAGGCAGCGATTCTGTGAGAAAAAGAGGAGGCTAGGAAGAGAAAAGGAGGTAGAGTGGCTCTCTGTCTGTCTGTCTGGGGAATTTGCTCGAATAGTGGTTCCCTCTTCTCTTTGAGAGCCTCTTTCTCAGCCGCAAGAGCAACAAACAGGAAGTGACATCATGGAGGTAAAGGTGAATCAATGGAAAGGGATCAAAAGGTCCATCGTCCCTGACAAGGATCTTTTGGCTGCTGTCTCTTCCTTATTGATTACAGATGAATAGTGAGGCAGAGAGGTGCTAATGTGCAACCTCTGATCTGAGACGGAGGGTAAATGAGAGAAATAGTTTTGGAGAAGGGGACAAAGCTCCTCTGAACTTTTCGTGTCCTTGTAGGACACGCTGTCAAAATGTTTTGAAATCTCCTCTCTAAATGTTGTCCTAATGGAAATAAACCTGTAACGAACAGGCCACAAGCGGTCATAAGATAACACATATAACAACACTTTTACCAAATGATTTAATTGCTATAGTTAACATGGAGTTTTTGTATCATCACTGAAAAATGTGTCACAGCCTTATGAAGCAATAATCACCGGTATATGCAATACTGTGATGTTACATTTCTTATCAGGACTTCTTTGTTCACCATTTGGTCTCTTATCTCTTATTTATAAACCTTTACTTCATTTAACTTTTTACCTCACATGATCCCCAAACATGTAGCTAAAGGACATATTGGTGGACACATGCAGGGATCAGACCTGTGACACCTTGTAGAGATCTTGTAAATAGGGTGGTAGAGTGTGAGTGTCGCCTGTGAATCATAAGGTTGTGGGTTCGATCCCCGGCTCCTCCTGTTCACATGTTGAAGTGTCCTTGGGCAAGATACTGAACCCTAAGTTGCTCCCAATGGTGGCTAGCACCTTGCATGGCAGCTCAGTAGCCATTGGTGTGTAAGTGTGTGTGTGAATGGGTGAATGAGTTGCTTTGTAAAGCGCTTTGGGACCTAGCTAAGGTCATGAAAGCGTTATATAAATGTACTCCATTTACCATTTTTTTAGAAAACTGCGGTGTAGTTGTAGCTGTTCTCCCTGCTGCTGTTTCTCAGCCATTGCTCAATAAAGTATTGTTCATCAGAAGAGGAATGTGTGGGATTTACATTAGCTGCTATTTAAATGTAGTGTTAAACAAAAGCTAATTAGTTTGATCCACCAACTCTCTCTAACGTCATCTTTCCAACTAAAATATGTACGCTGCTAATGCAGAGTTTTCAGTCCTTAACAAGATTGATGTCACAAAATCAATTACCATATTTTCCGGACTATTGAGCGCACCTGTCTATAAGCCGCTATTGTATTTATTCGAACAGTTTCATGTGGTCCACTCTGACCGGGTCTGATGTGAGGACGCTAAATGTATCAGCGGCACGGAGTTTGTTAGCTGGTAAAAAGCTAACGAGCTTCGTGCCGCCGATACATGACCCACACCGGTGTTTCAGTTCAAAGTGTCAGAAAAAAGTAGCGGCTTAAAGTCTGGAAAATACGGTACAACAGATCAATTTAAAATCATATTCTGACCACAAACAGTGTCAACATAAGACATAGTTTCCTGCTTAGTTCATATAAGACCCAATTCTGGTATTTACCAATATGATAACATGTATTTTTCATAGGCAGCACAGTATCCTGAGAAATTACACGTATTTATCCAGTGCCAAAGGTGGTAAGCGAGGGGGAGGAGCTCAGGGTTGTAGATGGGCTGTCACAGACTTGCATTTAACAATTATAATTTAATCAAACGCAATCACTGAACTGAAGATATTTGATGGACATGAAAAAAAAAAGCTGGGGTCAGCTTCATCCTTCATTGACTGTCTTGTCTGACAGAGTTGGATTAAACAGAGCAGGGATCTCCACTAAAGCTGCAACTAAAAGCTATTTTAATTTTCAATTAAACATCCAATCACTTTTAAGATTCAAGCATTTAATCTGTACAATACCAGAAAACACTGTGAAATAATCTTTCCACAGATAATTTCCTCCAACTGTATAAAATATCAATATGTTTACTTTTGTTTTTGTCTTAGACTAAAACAATGATTTGATCATCAAAAAAGCTGCTATTTAATTTATCAAGTAATCTCTCTGGGTCAGATATGGACTGTCATTATCCTGCATATAAATGACAGAAAGAGCATAAAATACATTAATATATGAATATAAATTATAAGAGGACAGTGAAAGGAAATGTTTAGTATTCTGTGAACCACTCGTGCATTCAGAAGTTTATTAATGATGTATTCACCTCATGAATGAAGGCACTTTACTCTCCCCACATTTATTACTTTTAATAATAAAAAGGTTTGTATTGATACCGTCTATTCTCCTAGATCCTGTCAGCTCGCCTTTGTTAAGATTCAACTTGTAATGGATGTTGGCTTGTGAAATTATTTTTAAATGCAGATAAAAACAACAATAATATTTCCTGATGCACCACCCCTGTCTAGACAAATGTATTGAACTGCACAAGATACTTTTGAAAAAGACTACGAGTGGATATTTTATCATTTTGATTTATCACAAATGTCGATCTGTTTTTTCAGCTCTCTTCATAAATGCTACAAATGTGTACTGGCACACACGAGTGTTGGTGAGTGGGTGTGTATGCACATGCAAAGGTTTTCCCACCCAGTCAGCACAATCTATAATTGATGATGAGACATCCTCCCACCAAGCATGAGACAAACTACCCAGTTAGGCCACCAGAGAAAGGGCAGGAACTGCTGCCAGCGACACACACAAACAAACAGACACACATATGCACAGGAAGTGTCCATTTTGCTGACTGAGGGTTAAGCTCGGGTAAACAAACTGTTGAGAGTGTGGAGCAGGGGGGGTGCAGGGAGGATGTGGAGCAGGCGGGAGGGAGGTGGTGGTGGTGAGACCAGTTTAGTTAAGATGCAGAGACGGCTGATTTAACCGTGACCTGTTTTTGTAGCGAGGAAAGTGAAGTCGGCTGAAGGGCCAGAAGACAGAACATGAGCGCAGGACGGCGGAGGGAGATACAGTAGCAGTTACTGGCTTGTAGCAGCTTATGTGATCTGCGCACAAGGAACTGTTAGGAGTCTGTTTGCCTCTGTTCCATTTTGCATCATTCATCACCTTCCCCAACCTCGCTCACACTCCCTGTGCGCACACACACACACACACACACACACACACACACAGCTGCGGAGAACAGCCGTGTGGAATATTCCAGCACTCAGCATCATGACCGGCTCGCTCTCCAGTCATGTCACACTCAAAGATTTATAGCGTACAAACCATCACATGGAGAAAGACAGAGGTGGACTCTAACCTTGCTTTCCAGAAAGGGCGACTGCTGTGGTGTCATGGCTGTGATCGTTTTTGGATATATTGTGTAGATGCACGGGTTTGGCGGAGAAGAAATAAAAAAATACAAAAAACATGAAGGGTGCCAACAACTGGGGATACACACAGCACAGCTTCACCTTTCTCACACCCTCTGAGCCTTTGTACAGCAGTGTGTTTCTCTGGAGAACATCCCAGTATTGTTAAGCACACACACACACACAAACACACACACACATAGTCAAAAGCAGCTGAGCTTGCTGTTAAGATAAATATAGAAAGTCCAGCGTCCTTTGGTGTAATGAATGTTGATGTCTTAAAACCTGGATGACTGAGGATCTACATAGAAACACACTGATTTTAAAATGTGAGGCGACAGAAATAAATAAATCCCATTAACAAAACTAATACCATCAAAAGACAGACTGAAAACTTATAAAGCTTCAAGAAAATGTCTTTATCGTAAATTCAATTCCCCTCCCGGACCTCGCTGTGTCACAGAATTATCCAACAACAACAACAGAAAAAAATCCACAGTATGACTCAGAGAGGGCTGAGAAGAGAGTCAAGCTGAAAAGTACAATAAAGACGTTGTATTCTGCTGAGGAGGGTTAAAGCTTTTCTTTCTTCCTCCGCTGAGGGAGCTACATTTTTAGTCCTGTCTGTTAGGGGCATGTATTCAGTTTATTTCAGTTACATATGTGCAGATCCAGGTGCAGATTTATGCACTGAGATGCTCTATTATTAAAAGATTAAAGAAATGTGCACATTGGTTACATTTGAATTTTGAATAATTGTGAGAGTAGATGTAGAAACAGAGACGCCACAAAAAAATTTAACAAGAAAATAAAAAACAATCAGGAGAGTTGTAAACAAGGCAAGAAGACATCATTTGGAGGAAACGTTGCTCCTGAATTTGTGGCAATAATATCTCATTGCACAAGAAAATGGTTTATCCACAACTGATGTAACTACAATCAAGGGGGCTGTAAACTGTGAAACATTTTTATTGTGAACATATTTTTCTGTTTTGTCCTGAAGTCATTGCTTCCACCACATGCACCTGAACACCTGTACACCTGCTTATTTATGCAATTGTTCAGTCAGACAGCTGAACAATTGTGGCATTGTTCAGCTGTACACAGTGCACTGTGTAACATCCAGCAGATACAGGTCAGGAGTTTCACTTATTGTTCACATCAAACATCAGAATGAGGGAAAAATGTGATCTCAGTGATTTTGACTGTGACTTGATTGTTGGTGCCAGACGGGCTGGTTTGACTATTTCTGAAACTGCTGATCTTTTGGGATTTTCACCACAACAGTCTAAACAGGGTTTACTCAGAAAGCTTCGAAAAAACAAAAGACATCCAACCGAGCAGCAGCTCTGCCGATGAAAAACACTTTGCTGATGAGAGAGGTCAAAGGACAACGGGCAGACTGGTTGGAGCTGACAGAAAGGTTTTGGAGACTCAGATAACTGCTCTGTGCTGAGCAGAAAAGCAGCTCAGGATGCACAACAAGTCGAACCTCCAGGCAGACGGCTGCAGCAGCAGAGGAAGACGTCGGGATTCACCACCATCAGCCAACAACAGAAATGTGAGGGTGCAGTGATACAGCCTCACCAGCACCGGACATTTGAAGACTGGATTACATTGACTGGTCTGATGAATCTCAATTTCTATTGAGACTGAAGATGGTAAGTTTAGAGTTTGGGCATCAGACGCCTGAACTGAAGGATCCAACCTGCTCTGTGCCAACAGCTTATGGAGGTGTTGCCTAATGCTATCTTTAGCTGACTTTTGCTAATCAATCATTGTAACCCATTTTCTGATGACAAAATCTCTGCAGGATACACAAAGAAAAAGACATTTCAGACTGGTTTGATGAGTGGCCTCCTCAGTCAGCTGATCTGAATCCAGTAGGACACACTGGGCAGCAGCAGCTCAGTAGTAGAGACTGGGATTGGGAATCAAAGGGTGTGCAGTAAACTGCAGTTTATCAACTTTATTTGTCCCCTGAAGAGCGATTTGTTTTGCAGCAGTTTACACAATCATCCAATAACAAACGATACAAATAAATTAAAAGTAAACGCCACATAAAACAGTAAAAACAGTAAAAATGTAAAACACAGTAAAACAATGAAATGATAAATATCACACGAAACATAAGACTGACACTAGCAGCAGTGTTGGTCAGTCATGTCAGGTATAGTTCAGAGCCGACAGCAGCAGCAGTAATGACAATGACAAATAAAAGCTTCTTCTTCATGTGTTAAAACAGGAGATTTACAGAATGTGATCAATGTGCAGCTGACAAACCTGTAGCAATGTGGTTTTGCAATAACTTCAACATCAGAACAATTGTAAAAAAAAAAAAAAAATTTGACGACTTGGACGATTCCTGCCACAAAGAATTTAGTGCAAATAGAAATCCAGTCCTGGCACAGTCTTCCTAATAAAGACCTTTAAAAGATTCAGAGCCATCAAATTCTGGACTTCTCCATTTGCCAAATCGTTCCCAAGAAATCCCAAGATGCTTAAAAGCTCATTTGATGTTTTATAGGTTGGTTATTATAGTTGATTATTGTTGATTATGTATTCTGTTGATCTTTTCTCCAATGGCATTTACTTTTTAATTATTTTGTGTTGATATGTTTGTTTCTTGTCATTGTTTTAAAATAGATACTTTCTATATTTTTCTGCATGTTACTTTGTACACATTGTAGGTGCAGACTTCAGATAAACCCACAGGGCTTTGTGCCTCTCCCTGCACAGTTTATTAGTTCTTATCTTTCTCAGTTTGGTTCCTGCATATGGTAAATGGTAAATGGAGTTTATTTATATAGCACTTTCAGGACCTTAGCTAGGTCCTTAAGCACTTTACAAGGCAACTGATTCACCCATTCACACACACTCACACACCAATGGCTACTGAGCTGCCATGCAAGGCACTAGCCACCATTGGGAGCAACTCAGGGTTCTTGCCCAAGGACACTTCGACATGTGGACAGGAGGAGCCGGGGATCGAACCCACAACCTTACAATTCAAAGGCGACCCGCTCTCCCACCTGAGCCACAGCCTCATAGCAGCCCTCATATTTCTAAGGTGTGCAAAATAAATAAATAGAGACTAAATAAAGAGCAGAATAAGTTTGCTGAAACCTGTATGATCGCAAAAACTGCCTTACTGCTGAAACAAAAAAGTTATTATTAGCACAATGTGGACCAAAATTATGAAAACATAAAATAAGATTTAACTCACACATTACATTGCAACACTCTGCTGTCTGTTTTTTTCCCTCAGTGTGACTGATGAGTAGCACTTAAGAGATGGGTTATACTCCTGGGCAGGTTGTGAGCGAGGCAGAAATATGAGCACATTAATAACAAGCACACAGTCATACATGCACATACATGCACAAAGAATCAGTCACACACACACACACTTCCCTCAGATCCCTGTCTCAGTGTGTAGTGGGGCGTCACACACTCACGACACTCCTCTCATTACTATTCCCAAAGCAGAGTGGGAAACAGCAGCAGCACCCAACAAGGCTGGTGGAGGCCGCATCAGAAAAATGATGATGAAAGTGAGGGGAAGAGAGGAAGACAAATTACCCACAGTACCCGTATAATGCAATATGCTGTATATGTGTGTATAGTGTAAATCCATACTGCATGCATGAAAGTGAAAGTCCTCTGAGAATAGGTTTAATGCTGGATGAAGTCAATACATCCTGTCTAGTGTCCAGGGCTGAGGAAGACAGATGTGACTGCACTTGTTGCGTTATGGCATCATAATGATGCTCTGGATTTTCATGAAATAGTTGATACACTGACTGTTCATTAGTAGTGGCTGGGTCTACCACTCCCACCCTGATGGTGTATGCATTGATACCAGTCCAATGTCATCTCACTGGCAGGAGTGTCTTTGTTTACTGTTCTCTTTGTTTACTGTTGGTGCTGTTTACTGTTGTGTCAGAGTTGTGTTCATGCTAATACAAACCCAACACTTCTAAATGCTGCTTTGCTTAAAATAGAGTTGAACTGACAGACATGCAGTTTCTTTGTGAAGCCATTACTTCATTTTTGGTCCCAAGTCACGACAACAATGCTGTAATTTGATTGGTCCAGTATCTGTTTAGATGGGCTATAAAAACTGTTAACGAGCTGCAGGGTCAATGTTATTAGCCCAGAGCCATTTCTCCTTAAAGGGAAATTACAAGGGGATATAAAACAAACCCAATTAACCACAGTGAACACATGTCTGAAAATCTGTATTGTTGCATATATTGTTATATATATGACATGTAAGGTCATGTAGACAAACTCACACATTGTCACATGACTGCACCAGGACATTTAGGAGATGCCACTAATGGACTTCATGAGTTGAAGTGGAGGAGAAAGCTGTAAATGAACATTTAAAGTGCTTGTGACACTGGGTTCAATATGCAAGTCAAAGGTTAAAGGTCAAATGGTAATTCAATCCCTAAGAGTGATTTTTAGCACAATCACAAGAAAATGTTTCTGTGTCGGAGTTTGTTTGACAGAGTTGGTCTCATCAGTGTTTGCTCATCTCTTTACAGACATAATTACACTTTGCCCACACATTTCACTTGTTGGACAAGTTGGCACCATATTCACTGTGTTGTGTAGTTTAAATGAAAAGTGACATTAGCAATGTCATAAAACTTTATTTTTTTAAACAGATGGTGCGATTGATGGTTGTGGTGCCGGTCACAGTGGCTGTATTCTGTGTTGCTACTGCAGTATACCAGTCGCAACGAGTTGAAAGGGAAAAGACTGAATAAATAAATAAAATAAGTTGTTTATGGAAATTATTCAATGTATTCGAGTTTATTTAACACATCTTTAGTGATCATAGTTTGACTCTATAGAGTAAAATGTGTGACTTTGAAAACTGTTACAATTTCCTGTCAGTGGGAGTGTGACACTGGTTTCTGTTATAGAAGAAACTCAGTGTATGTGTTAAATATTTAAGGCACTATAAGGTGCATCGGATTATAAGGCGCACAATCCGTGAATGGCTGTTTTCACATATAGATCACACTGCATTATAAGTCACACAGAACAGAAACTACTGTAGTGTCTGGGGTTGTGTTATCATCCATCTAGATGAAGCTGCACTAAAGTGAATATCAACAAAACAGTCAGATAAGTCAGTCAGTCAAACTTTATTAATAGAAAACAAACCAACGTTCTGACAACTCCGTTCACTCCCAAAACAAGCTAGTACATTCACAATACAGTACCGTACGTACAGGTAGCTCTTACCAGTATTTGCGCCGCCTTCATTGAAAACAATGTATTTCCAACTCCATTTGTCACAGTTCAAAGCTACATGAACAGCTGTTTTATTTTTTTCCCTGAAGTAACGTCACAAACGTGGAGGGAACTTTTCCCTGATTCAGTAAACATATAAAAGAAACAGTCTGATACCGCTACAGTAAATCAAACATTAGTGCAATCACAATATACACCCCCTGACTACGGCAGCCATAACTAACCAATACTGATGCATATATAAGTAGCATCGGATTATAAGGTGTACTGTCAGTTTTTTAAAAAAATTAAAGGCTTTTAGATGCGCCTTATAGTGCGGAAAATATGGTATTTTGAAATTGTTCATTTATCTTGGAAAAGTGTTGAAATAAAGCCTGTAAGAGGTCAGAAGTCATTTTTTAGCTTCAAGTACTGAGCTTACAAGCTTCCACGGTCATCTCGTTACCACACCGACAATTTAGGAGAAACAACACTGAGTGCATGCTTGTTGAAAGCCCATGAACTAAAGGTGACATCAAGTGTTAATCAATGTTAAAACAGCACAATCATTAAACATTATAACCTCAGCCAGTAGCTGTGCTTCATGTCTGCAGCTTTTAAATGTCAGGCAAACACTGTCTTGAGAATCACTGTCCTAGAAGAGAAGCCTAACGTAGCAGCTGTTCCAGCAAATACTCTCTGTCCAAAGATAGTTTTACTCTCTGAAAAATTGTATCATAGTTACAGCATCATTTCCTCAGAGTCAAGAATTTCAGTTCATCTTCATTGTTTTCCTTTTCTTTGCTTCGAAGCACAGAACTTCTCGATTTGACTTCCTCTCTCCGGCTGCTCTGCCGACGCTGTCACACGTGTCATCTGCTAATGCTGTATGTTGATGTGTAAGGCTATTTTAGGACAGCTCCCAAATAATTTAGGTATTTATGTAACACAGAAATGTGGACGTTAGTAGTGTACAGTTTTTTCCTTTGTAGCTTCAAGCCCTGACAGAGATGTGCGAGACAGTCTTTATGATGCTTTGAGTTCATCGTGTAAATTTGTCTGCTTAAAGGCTTGAAAATTCAGAAACTCATTTCTGTGCCGGAGTTCAAAGCCTCTATTGGAGCTGTGCGAGATGAATCCATGGGAGTTGTCATTGCTCCAAATAAGTTGTTTTTTTTTAGGAGGGGGGGTTGATGCTAGGCCTGTGTCTCTCTGTCTGTTATCCTGTCTGTTCCAAGAACCCTGTCTTCTCTGTATTATTCATCTGAAACTTCATCTACTGTATATCGTTGCCTCACTGATGAGGTCTCCCTTGCAGATTTTGGATCCCAGGAAGTGTAACCTGGTTAAATATAGATTCAACTCGGAAAAAATAGGAGGAAAAAAACAAAAAGTGAATTCCCTTTGCCTGTGTTTTTACTATGTAGCTTATTGATTCCCCGGGATATGGAGATGTCAAACTGTGGACAAGCTTGTGAAGAATTAATCTTTTCCCAGTGTCTTGGGACTTCACATCAAACCGTATTACACAGTCTGTTCTGGGCAGTACAAAAGTACTCGCCCCCTGGTGCATATGCACACACACGCACGCACACACACGCACACAAACTTTGCAAGGCATAAATGACACATGAGATTTGTGCAATCGATGAAAGTGAGTCATCTGGATTAGATTAGATTACAGAGCAAGAATAAGTGAAGAGGAAAGGAGGAGAGAGAGGAGATGAGAGGAGGAGGAGTGTAAAGGATCAAAAAGCTGCTCGCTCCGAGGCGACTTCAGCTACACCTCTCACCACCGGGAGACACAGCGCAAATGTGCGTCTGTCTGTCCTCAACATGATTCAAAGACGTCCATGAGAATGTAATTTATTTTGACTCCTGCTCTCACCCATCTACGCTCACCTTTTTTTCTCCCCCCTCCCCCAATCCAACAGAGTGATTGACTTTTACGGAAATAAGGCTTCAACCTCACACACCATCACACATCCCTGATGGGGAATGAAAGCCTGCGTCTTCTCTCGGCCTCTGGGGTGGAGGGGGTTTAAAAGAGGGGAGGGGAGGAGAGGAGGCGCTGAGGAAGGGAGGGAGTTTGAGGGTTGAGCTGACGTCCAGACTTGGCGTGATCTCTGTAAGAGATATGGAAACATGGAGCGTGACGGACATTTCTATTATAGAATATATTTCACTGTCTGCTACCAGCCTGTGCTGTTGACTGAGAGAGAGTGAGAGACATTCACCACTGTGATGTAAGCGATGTTGGCTGGGACAAAATGGGGAAAATAATGCTACTCATACCTTTTTTTTTTTTTTTGGGTGTGTGTGTTGTTTTTTACTTTTCTCATCAGAGTGTAATATCTCCGTCTCATCTATCTTTGTCTTTTTCTCCATGGTAGGGTGTCTCGCTCTTGTCTGTCTATGTCTTCCCCTGTCTTTGCAGTGTGGGGGTTATGCCAGAATAATAGGCATCGCTGATGTAAATCTCCACCAATCGGCCCTGTGGTGCTACACTTGTCACTCTCCTGCAGAGAGGAGTGGACATGTGAGATGCCACGGATGATCCTCTGTGGTGAAGCATTTCACGGTTACGTAATGCATTTAGTATTCAGAGAGGAGAATGGGAGAAAAGAGGAGGACAGAGAGAAGATGGGAGGCAGAGGTGGAAAGAGTCAGAACGGCATGAAAGAGAAAACGAGAGCGAGGACCAGACTGGAAATATCTTGTATAGTTTAATATCTCTGACAAAAAGGTTGAGAAGTAAATCTTTTATCAATAATGTGGCCGGAGAAATTTGATATGCTGCTTGTTTGGCCAGAAAATCGCACCTTAAGGTCTGTTTAGACGCTGCGTTAGAGCGTTCAGTCATACTGAATTTATTTTTATCAGCTGATGGAGTGTGTGGTCGTCATGCTGGGTCAGCACCTAAACAGCTGCTGGATGCTGAGGTGAGATCATTTTGTCAAATATTGTTTCCAAGGTCGAGAAAGATCTTTGAGCCTCAACTTTACTACTTATTATTCTTTATTACTAATGAGTAAGTAAACTGCACTGAAAATATGAAACTCAACCAAATAAAAAAGGTATTAATGTTTTCTGCTAATTCCCTTGGTTCCAATTAAGACACAGCTGCATGCTACATAAACATACTGGATAACAAACTGTATCTTTAATAATTAATGTACATAGTCTTGTGACATTTTATAACAGCTCATATATGAGTTTAAAACTGTGCAATTCAACTGAAGTTTTCACATTATTTCATTTTATCATTTATTTAAGGCCTGAAGAAAACTATTTCTAATGTGTCACAAAGTGCTCCATCCATCCATCTTTACCTCTTATCCAGTACAGAGTCCTGGGGGCTGGAGCCTCTCCCAGCTGGCAGTGGTTGAGTATACCCTGAACAGACTGCCACAGAGACTAAACAACCATGCACTCTCACAGCTACAGCCACTTTAGGACCATCAGTTAACCCAACAATATGTTTAGACTGTGGGAGGAAGTCAAGGCAGATACAGTGAAAACATGCAAACTCCACATAGAAATCAGTTCTTGCCATGAGGCTACAGTGCAAACCACTGCACCACCATGCTACCCCACAAAAAACACAAAATGAGGGAAAAATACAAAAACATTTATGACAATTCAAGATTGTTCTGAAAAATGATGTATTCACCTGGTGATCTCACAGATGGCTCACATCCAATCTTGTGGCAAAGGTTCAGTTATGGTTTTGTTGCTTGTTTCAACATGACAGTGCCTCTGGGCACAAAGCCAGGTCCACAAAGAAATAGTTTTCCCAGCTTGGTGTTAAAAAACCTGACTGGCCTGCACAGAGTCCCGACCTTAACCCCGACCAACAATGAGGAACAGACTGTGAGCCGGCCTGCATCACCCGACATCAGTGGCAAACCTTGCTGAGCCTCTTGTGGCTGAATGACAGTGGATTCCTGCAACCTGGTTTCATGAATCAGACAGAAAGCCTGAAGTAAACAGGGGGAGTCAGTGCAGGTGTAATGTGTGGGTGTCCACAAACTTTTGGTGTGATTTCTTATTTAAATGTCAGAAAAAATATATTTTTATATTTCATTGGTATCATGATGTTTAATTTAAAATATGTGCATCTGGATACACTGCACAGTGTCTGCCATCCATATTGCATTTCAAAATAAAAGCCAGTCTGTCTTTGTATGTATGTATCTATTTATTCATTGATAATAATTCCATTTAACATTTAACAAGTTCTCCATATGTTGGTAGCACACTGAATACTCCAGAGTTTAGACACCAGAAAGAGCTAAAACTGTCGGGCATCAGGTGTGAGACACACAACAGTGTTTGTGGTGTGAAATGTACATCAGAAAATTACCACCATCACCTGACAGAGCACTTCTCCAAAAGCTGATACACATCCACAGACTCACACACATATCCAGGCCAGAAAAACAAACATACACACAGGTGTGATGGCTGTGTGTGTGTGTGTGTGCGTGTATGTAGACTGTCTGTCTCTCTGAGCAGGCAGTAGGCCAAAGAGGATTTTAACACGCTTAATGGGATTTTACACTCTGAAGTACACACTCGTACACACTCTCGGACACACACTAATGTTGAAGATAAACATGTCTGAAAGCTATATGTGATCCCGGACAAATAAACACACACACCCACACATGCACACTCTCTGATATAAAAGGATTTGTCAGGCTCCCACATTGTACACATGCAAAACTAATGGACTCCAGCATTCACACAGAAACATTACTGTTACTCACTCATTTACAAAATACATGGCTTCACACACCTGGCAGAGTGAAGGCACAAACACAGGCATGTGTCTGTCGAGCTCTAGTGTGGTGTCAGTGCTGCAGTGGTCACTGTGACCGCTGTCTCTCCAGGTTGTGTCAAAGGAGCACTTCTGCTGAAAATCTATCATTCACTTATCTAAACGTGGAGCCTGAAAGCTTGTAAGTGGCTTTGAGAAACTGTTTATTTTTCTGCAGAAGATGACACCTGTGGTAAGATTGGATCAATAACAGTTACAATGTATTAGAGTCAATTACAAATGTGTCAGTATGTTTATAAAACTATTCAGACTAGTCCTGCTTCATCATCCATTTCTCTGGTGTTTACCTGTATATATAGTTTTTCTTCTATATGACTAAATACCAGTGGCGTAAATATGGACGGTGCAACCGGTGCAGTTGCGCCGGGGCCCAGACGCCGTCAGGGGAACATGAAGGAAGAAAAAGAAGAAGCAGCTGTCTGGAATTGCCACAGGCCCCGTTATTGTGAAGGGAATATCTTGGGGCGGGTCGCTAAGGTAACGCTGAGTGGCTGGTATGGGAGGAGGAAAAGATCATTTGTCCAATCACATTGATACCTGTCAGTCATGATGAGTCGCGATGGCGTGAGGTGAGTTGTTTCTCATTTCAGCAAGAAAAAAAAGGCAACTGGATGAAAATTGACGAGAAGCATCAGGTTTAGCGTTAGCCTAGCATCTCTTGAGTGGCTGTGTTTGTGTGCGTGTGCATGCATGCCTGCGTGTAGCATGCCTGAGGTGCGCTTGTGTTTTGGGCGGGGGTGGGGGCACAAAAAAAATATTTCCACCGGGGCCTATACCCATGATGTTACGCTAGTGCTAAATACCATACTTCAGCTGAGCTTTAGCACGAGGAAGATGGGAGTGTTTGGTAAAATGTGAATAGCAACATCATGGAGAAACTGAGAGGTTAGAGCAGAATGAAAAGCAGTGATGGTTTTTTTTGCCTTGGTTGTTGTTGAAATCCATGTAAGGCTCAACTCACACCAGCAGTACCAGTAATCCAAAGTAAAAGTAGGTCATTTTAAATCAATCTCTAATTTATGTTTTATTTTTACTTATTTACATTTATCAGTTTGGATGGTTTTGTCCAAAGCTGTCAGTGTAACGGAGTAACTATTGACATGTAACAGGATTATATAATTAAATTACAAAATAAATGTAATAGTAATCTGTTACAAATATGTGATATGATTGGTGATTACAGTGCGGTTACTGTTTCAGTGTACAGCTTATATATTCATTCTCTTCTTTGGGTCAGCAGCACAGCTGTTGCCACAAATGAAAGTATTTTAACTCACATGAAGTAATTAAAATAATTACAGCACATATTTAAATAATATCAGATCAATTGAAGGTAATGAACAATATTTATTGGTGAACAGGAGATTGAATGATCAGGTGTTGTGACAGATAGACTCCAGTGATGTAACAGCAGGGTGGCGTCCCTCAGTAAGGTATTTCCCTTCATTTAAATGATTTTGTTTGACAGTAGTGAGATGTAAAGTTTCCCGCTGAGCAGCACTCGGTGACAGTGGGAAGGAAAAACCTTTTACCAGAAAGAAACCTCTGACATGAGCAGACTCAGGGTGGATATCTGGCTCGACCAGAAGAAAAGCACAAACTCAAAGGGAAAGAGGACATAAAGAAGATGGCTGTGGGACTCTTATTCTTATTCTCACAATAAACTGAAATTTTATATGTTCATATGTTCTTATGCGTATTCTCAATCTGCACATAAAAACAAAGTGAAAGTTTATCAATAAAAGCAAGAAGCAGCAGAAACAACATCTGTGCAAAGATGTCCACAGAGAAACACCAGCAGAGGAAAACATCCTGTGTGCAGTGAAAAGCTGAAACCTTGCACCAACTGATACATGAAACAAACATAATTTTCCTATTTCCATCATGTTTCCTGTGTTTTCCTCACTGTGAGGTTTCACTGCAATTCATCCAGACTGAAGCTGCCATGAAGCAACAAGCTACAAACCTTTCAGAGACAGGAGGCTGTGTGAATGTGACACTTACACCCCTTTTCCACCAAACAAGAACTGGTGCTAGTCCTGGTGGTTAGTTGGTTCAGATCCTGTTTCTCCTATGAACTGGTTTGCTTTTCCACTGGCAAGGAGCCAAGTTGGGGCCGCGTCACGTAAAAGGTCAGTACGTCGCTGCATAGGTAGCCAGTTCACAACAACCGGTCGCCAGCAAGCTAGCTGCTGTTAACAAACTACCGTTACCCTGTTACTATCAGTCCATGAAAAAAATATTGTTTTCAACACATATTCTAGTTACAACATGAGTTAACGAAGCAGTGTTGCATCGCTACGTGTGGTATTTATTCATTTTTGGGAATTTACGTTGTCCTTCCTGGTCGCATATGACGGAGCAGCACCCTCGCTGTAATAATGTTTAAATGGAGGAGTTATCGTGTGCATACAAGTGCTGTCCCTGGTTTTACAGTCTACACTGGGATCCAGAGCCAAAACCGTATTTTCATGACTTTACTCTTCTACTATCGCTAGCTGTGTTTCTACCATCGCTCCCCCAGCTCCTGCCGTACTCGCTGCTTAATCGGGGCTAAGTCTGGCCCAGCAAAGAAGTGGGGCCAGAGGTGGCCCCTGTTTTAGCGGCTGGGGCCGGTTCTCGCGGTGGTGGAAACACAACAAACTGGGGCTAAGTCAGGAACTGGCCCAGAACCAGCACTGGAACCAGCTCAGTGGAAAAGGGGTTTCTGGGAGCATCAG
The DNA here is from genome assembly GCA_900323345.1 of Pseudochromis fuscus. Taxonomy (NCBI): domain Eukaryota; kingdom Metazoa; phylum Chordata; class Actinopteri; family Pseudochromidae; genus Pseudochromis; species Pseudochromis fuscus. The sequence continues at coordinate 8,962 of OOFC01050311.1, read as the reverse complement.
CCTAATTTATCAGACATTGTCATTTTCTGTTGTCCTACACGGATGTGTACGGGATCTTTTACTTTATTTGATAATTGTATTCCTTTTTATCTTTTTTCTTAAAAATAAAATACCAAACTTTTGTCTCCCTGCCTCCCTTCATCCGACTGGTCAGAGCCCACTGTGGGATGGTGGACGAGCTCCGACTACAGCCTGGGTAAGTGAAATGCTGGACTTGTTGCAATGCTGGGGGTACATCTCATCTGATACAGGTTGAAGGTACAGGTGCAAAAAAAACAGGAAAGTTGGTCTTTAATCTAGAGAATAGGTATTTCCTGGAAGTATTTGGTAAATAGCTTCCTAGCAAAGGGGTAATTGTGTGAGAGCTGGAGGCCTCGTCCCCAGAGGGGGCGAAGACTCTTAGGTTTGACAGTCAGTTTACTTTTTGGTTAAATTGTTTGTCCTATTACAGGTTCAGTATTAAACTGTTCTTGATTATTGAACAGCAATCAAATCAAATCTGCTCTACACTGCAGGTTGCTTGTGGAGCTTCTACTGAGCCGAACTAGTCGCAGAGCATTACATTAGAGTTTAGGTATTTATTGTTTTCCTTGTTTGGTTGTAGCTTTAAGTAACAACCAGCAACACACTTGTACAGCAGCTACAAAAAAAAACCCCACAACAAAAAAACCAGAAGAAGTTAGCTTTTATCCTGAGGATCACTTTGTTTCCATCCGGGTCTGGGCATCATGTAGCTGTTAAGACTGGCAATTGTTCCCATGTCAAGCATGTCACCTCATTCATTGTAATGTGGCTCACATTTCACTTGACCACATGTCATGAAAAACACGAGCACAAAGCCGACGAGCAGACACGCACACAAGTATGCACGCACACGCCTCCTGGCTGTATTATGCCTCCATTTAGTGAATAATGTATGAGTTGTCTGCCCGTGTGTTTCTCTGACAGATGCTCTCCGCTGTCACTCATCCAGCGCCACCCGCCTCCCCCCAACACAGATCCCCACATCCTGGATATGTCCAGAGGTCACACAAGGGCATGATGGAGACAGACTGTTTGCTTCTGCACAAAAACAAGTGCCGTCCTGTTTTACTCCAAACACCATTATTATTCCTCGGGTTGCAGCACAATGACTCATATTCGTGCCTCGCTGCAGTCAGCTCAGGGCAGGAGTAAAAGCTTTATTAAGTGGATATTGTTGACACAAAGCAGAGGAGAGAATGAGAGAGTGAGAGATGGCATCATTTTTTGCCAACCAGTCTCTCCTTTTAAGTCTGCATCAGTGGAACTTATCAGAGCTCTGGAAATCAAGATGAGAAGGTGGAATGAGAGGCTTTTTTGGAAATAAGAAATCTGCTGGCGGCGAACGCAGCCGTGTAATTTCCTCTCCTGGCTCTCAGAGGCTCTTCCTATCACCGCCATTGATCTAGTGTGTCTGGGGGATCTCTCTCTCTCTCTCTGTGTCTCTGGTCTGTCTGGGAAGAGAAACCAAAGGAGGGAGAGTAAGGATGGGAGGGGGGAGGAGAAGCAGAGCAGGAGGATGGAGGATGGAGGATGGAGGAGACGGCACGAAAGACGAGATGAAAGAGGCTGGTGGGAAAGTGAAGATAATCACCAGACTTGAAGAGAAGGGATGGAGCAGAAATGTGAGCAGTGAAAGGGGAGGAAACCTTCCTCTGCTGTGTTGTGAATATAAACCTCTTGCTGTTTTTCTGTTTTTTTTGTTTAAGCCGTCTCCATCCAACCTTGATGACGCACCCTGCAGCTAATGAATGTTACTCTGCTCTGTCCGTGGACCACAGTACATTGCAGGGGCCATTTATTCCCGGTGAGCACAAGGGCAAAGGAGTCACACGCAGCCAATCTGAAGCCGGTGCGCACCCATCCGGTGTGAACATTAACTCTAACAGGTGTAGCAGGCAAAAATTAAAGGCTAATTTTGCCGCTGCTGCACATTTCATTGTCTGTGGTATACCATCGCAGCTCAGCCGTGTTCACAGGAGATGAGGCTGATTTTCACAGCGAGGATGGATGTCCAGGGAGATAATTACAGTAAACACATTTTATATTCAGCTTTTTCTGGCTGAAAGTGCTTTTCAAAAACATTAGTTTAACACAGCTGCTTCTGTAGCGCAGTGTTAAGACCTTCCTGAAGTGAACTTTCCTGATCGTCAGCTTTTCTGTTTACTACCCACATAATGAGTGTATAAGCTATAGGTCAATTATTGACTAAATAATGATCACCACTCAGGATCTGAAAACTGTCAGTTTAACCATCAGAGCCTAATTTCTGTAGGTTTTATAACAACCTCACATTTCAACTTCTTAGCTACTATGTGATATATACACATTTTTAGTCCACCTACCCGATCTTCACAAACAAATGTCATATTCATCTAAGATACAATCAAAAAATAGACTGTTTATAGAGTGGACAAAGCAAGCAGGGCTCAAAAATGAGGTCAGTGTAGAAGTGCAAAAAACTGCAATACTCCTGATGGCCACTAGATGCTGGCTCCAAAAAACTGTGACTGCAATTGACTTCAATTCAAAAATCCTAATTTTCAATCCTGAAATAATCAGTCAGTGCATTTTTCCCACAAGTCATTCTGATGATTAGTTGAAGTCAGCTCTTCCTCTCAGTGATCTGGTCCATCTGAAAAGGATTTAGAGGTGTGGTTAGTTTGATTGACAGGTCTGATCTCCAATGAGACCAGACCTGTACTCCAGTCTCATACACATTGGAGAGTGTCCTCAGGTTCAGGGGTCAGACCCGCCTCCTCACTCCTCACTTCATATCCAAATATGGTCACTTCTGGGTCCAAACAACCAACATGGCGACCAACGTTACGTCACGGTGACGTCACGTTATCTTCATCCATTCTCTATACAATGTATGATTAATGAATATATTTGTGAATTGTGAATACTTGTGAGTGTGAATGGTTGTCTGTCTTTGTGTGTGAGCCCTGTGATTGGCTGGCGACCTCTCACCTGTTGCCAGCTGGGATAGGCTCCAGCAGACCCCCATGACCTAACGGGATATGAAGATGGATGAATGACTGAGCGTTGCTATTTCACCTTTAGAGGGCGATGGTGATATTTGCACTGGATCATTTGCAGAGTAAAGCAGCTGCTTCTCTGCTTTTCATGGATTGAAAGTTTTTGGCGTGCGGCGCTTCTGTCCTCGCTCCAATCAGTGATGTCACAGCAGGTGTTGTGCCGCTGACAGCTGATGGAAAGCTCCCGCTGTGACATCACTGATTGGGGTGTGGTGAAAAGTGCAACAGGCTCAAAAGTTTCAACCAAGCGAGAGTACGGGAGCGTTTTCTGCTCTGTGTGAGTCTGAATATTTTTTGATGAAGCTGTCGTTAATACCGAGATCAAACGCCTCCAACACCCTCACAATTAAAGTCTTGATTTATTTTTACATTCAGACTGACACTGACGTCCTTTTAGTGTTTGTAGCTGGTTTGTGGTTAAATACAGGTTAACCAAGTAAAGCGTAATCGTGTCACTTGTGATTTTCAGGCGGTTGAGGGAAGCTGTGCGGATGCCAGGCCAATGCTGGCATGGTAATCAATCAGATGGGTGTGGAAAATCATTGCGATATGTTATTATTAGGACAAAATAGCCAATTTGTCACTCCATTATGCCACCACACACACATACACACACACTTTTGTGGCCACATACACAGAGGTAATCTGTTTCAAAGCTGTCTCTGTGTGTCGGTGTACTCTGCGTTGTTTGCACAGCAGAAATTAGATCATTCATGAAGCCCCCCGGGGTCACATTTTCCTCAAGAGACGGGTGAGAGGAAAACGTGGAGGAGACGAGCTGAGGCGTTCTCAGACTAAGAGGGAGCTGGCGTTGTTGTGGGGGGTTTTTATCTGGCTGATGAGGGAGGAAGGAGGGCGAGTGCGTGTTTGGAGAGTAAAGCATGAAAATAGATAAGAAGGTGGTGGTGGGGTGGTGGTGGTGGTGTGCAAGTGGAGCTGAGGGAGGGGAGGAGGGAGGAGGAGGAGGAGGGGCAGGCCCATGCCCTGTTGCATTTTTATCAGGTCTGTGTTGGAGTCGCCATGGGGATGGATGCACGGCGTAGACGCAGCGCAAGGACAACTTGTCACCTTATCACTCCGTCTTGCCCTTGTGCGCTCGTTCTCTTTGCCTCCGGCTTTCACGTCTCTTTATCCCTTCGTTTTTTTATTAACCCCTCCCTGTCCCTCCAGTGTAAAACTCCTGCAGCCACGCTGTCCTCAACTCATCAACCGGAGGAAAACTCACTGTCAATTTACAAATGTCTTTATTTGAGACTTTAAAAAACACCCTAACGTACAAAGTATTTGATTGAATATCAGGGCACCTTGATTTTGAATGCTTCCCCCAAGCTAATGAGATGCCCTGCGTTCACGGTTCAGTGTGTTTCTACTCTTAAGTAACTGGTTTGCAGGTCAAGCTCCAACGCCTTTAATTAAGAAGTCTAATCATTTTGTCATGTATTTAAATCCTCCTAAAAAGGCAAGAAGTCTTTTTTTTCTAAGTCCTTCTCTGGCCTTGAAAATATCAGTGGCATAACACATGCTGGGTGTAACATGAGTGCCCCCTGGTGGTCACATCCAGCAGCTTTCACCCTGAGGAGAAGGTTTTGTTCTTGTTTTCTTACATGTTGTTGATCTGTGTCTTTTTTTTGGTCATCATTATATATTTGCTTCTCTGAACTGGTGTGAGTAAAGCAGATGAAGCACAGCACTTGTTCAGCTCGGTTACACCTACACCGCTCTCCTCTTATCACAGGTCTTCCCACATGTACCGGACTTCATCTCCATATTCATTTGGCTGGAATCAGCTGCACTAGACTTCCCTGGGGTTACAGAGCCACGCTATCAACTGGAACTTTATGATTAAAGTCCTCCTCTGTCTCCTGCTTTGAAGTGGGTAATGATATTCAGCAGACCTGGATGACAGCGAATGAGAATTATAATGAAGGTGAGATTGGAGATCGGCTGGGGAATTGAAAGAGGACGACACTGTACCACTGTGATCCATTTCGAATTTTATGTAGCGCTGCTCACGGTACAAATAGATTAAATACAAAACCTGTGTACAATAAACACAAACAGAAATATCACAACTATGCCTTATTTGAGCTGTGAGACAAAATAACATATATAAGTAATTAAAGGTGGAAACTACACAGCAGTTTGGAGGTTTAGTTACAGCTGTCCAATAGATAAAGATAAATCAAACAAGATCAGATCTTTTAACAGAAACAAATTGACAAATTACAAGAAAATAAAAATTTCACCTCCATGGGATAAATGAAGTACTATCGTATCGTATCGTATCGTATCGTATCTTACCTTATCTATCTAAATCTGTATTTGTCATTTCTACAGGTACAGTATTTGTGTGCATTGCTCTTCAAGTTAAAGAATAGAATATAAAAAGTAGAAAGTACACACAAAAAAGATATACTGAACACAATATCTAACAGATAGAAATATAGAAAAATACATTTTCTGAAATATATTTCACATTATAAAACAAGAAAATAGATAAAAAATGTTTGGATTTATCTTCTGGGAACAAGCAAAACAATAAATATGTATGTATATCTGTATTCTGTGACAAATGTTTACATCATAATATTGTTTATATTATTGTTGACGTTTTTTTGTTGCATGTTTTTTAAAGAATAGTTGCGATTAGAGTGTTTCACATTTGTATTTTTGGTGTAGTTGAATATAAGTTACATCAAAATATGGACAGGAAGTGAGAAAATGTAACAACAGTGACAATTTTGTACTTCAGTATCCCACAACAAACAACAACAACAACACTCAAACTAAATAAAGATTAAATGTGTGGATATGCATATTTAAGGAAAGTAACTAAAAATATTTACTCAAATACACCTTTAAAGTGACCAGCTGCATTTCTTATAATTCTTTACTTACTTTGAATACAGTATTTTTTTTAGATTTTGTTTCATATAGGTTTTTTTTGTGTTACATGTTATGCAGATTTGCAGTGATTTAATTGGAAAGTATTTGACTCTTTATAATAATTTTACAACTGTAGTTAAAAGTCACTTTGCTAATTAGGATTTCAGTCACGAAGCAAGATTCAAGATTTGAGATGTTTCATTCATCATCATTTATATAAATAATACAAGAAAAAGACAGAAAAAAATACATACAAAGAATATTGCTATATAGAACAGCCAGCCTATTTGACAATAAACAGTAGAGTCTGTACACAGAAGTATATACAATGTTAGAAAGACATATGATCAACTACTGAAATAAGATGCATAATTACTGATAAAAAAAACAGCATACTATACGGATATATGATTGTTTCACTCAATCACAACATCAAAAATGTTGCATTGCATTAATTCATCAGCAGTAACAACACAATAAATGATACACCCCTCAGAAAATACTAATTATTGAGTTTAAATACTTTTTATTTTACTTTTTTTTGATTAAACTATCAACATTTTCACTGCTATATTGTTACTTCTGCTCCAGTAAAGGCTCTTCCACCATGTTCAGACTTCAGTGTTGCCACCTGCAGTGTGTAACATCACATGACATCTTCATTGAGTCGCTCCTCAGTGCGGCTGGTAGGTGGCAGCAGATACCAACATGTGAGAGCCTCTCAGCGCCACACAGGGACTGATTCCCACTGCTGTTTATGTTAGTAATTACAGAGTCATTAAACCTCGAGCATCCTCCTCAGCTGGCGAGGCCGACTCTTATCTGCAGATCAATAATATCGTGTGTGTGTGTGTGTGTGTGTGTTGTGTGGTGAGAGTGAGGGTGGAACGAATACTTGGGGTTGACTGCGAGTAAATGGGCCATAATTAGGGGTGAATGTTGACACAGTCGCACACACACACTCACACACACACAAGACGAGCACACATGCACTAGCCTGAGGTAATTTGGCGGCACTAAATGAGATTATCAGTAGCGAGGTGATTAATGAGCATCCCTACTGCAGAGCCTTATAATCAACAGCCACCGCTCTGCTGTGATATGCACTAGCTGGAGCTCTGCTCAGGTACATGATACCCAGCACCTGCTGCTAACATCAGCCTCTATCCAACACATCACCGCACCAGGACACGCCAACAATCAGCTGAAATCTGAACTCATCACTGGGGTGCCAAATAAACTTTTAATTACATTATTGGGATCTGATTGAATACACTGATGGATTTAACTCAGTTTGTCTTTTCAGTGGGTAAATGAAAGCTGTCACTCTGTAGAAATTAGGTAAGTGGGTGAAATTTGATTTTTTTTTTGCATGAATAAATGTACAGTAGCACATTTTGACCATACCTCCGAGTACTACTTGTAGTATTTATATCAGTATTAATGCAATAAGAAATATAAAATCTTACTGTTCAGTTTAGACCAAATCCAAATAGAAATATTGCTTTTATTAACATTATTACAATTTAACAAGATGGTGCCTCTTGTGCAAAAAAAGCATTATTACAGTAAATTACAGGATTGATGACACAAACACCGTCCCCTCACCGAAACATAAATCTGCTGCTCTTACTTCACCTGCGGCTTCTCGCTGTGTCGCCTGGATTTATTACAGCATCGATTTTGAGACATGAAAACTTAAGTAGCCTTCACGCGACATAAATAAAAGAAAAAGACATTTTACAAACATTTTTGGGAACATGGTGTTGAGCTTTTTTGTGTGAATGGAGCTAAAAAAATCAGATAATACATATTAACACCTGATGTCTATTCATTTAGAGGGACGGGTGTCTGATTTCACTGCTCCTCTGATTGGATAATTGGGGCTCTGAGCAGCAAATGGATGGAAAGAGTGGAAACTCAATCACCTTGAAATCACACACAAAGTATTTATTCAGACAGTAGCCACAGAGGAGGACAAGAGAAAATCTTCAGCTGTGGGTTATGTGGAAATTTTTTATTTTAGAAAAACACAAACCGAAGTGATGCGACGAGAACGACATCAGCGGCGTTGTCAGACTAATTTCCCACAGTAATCTATAACATGCTGATCGCCGTCGTGCTATTTTCAATGTGATATTTGAAAGTGTTTCAGCAGCACATCAACAACCATCTCTTCTATTCTCACCTCAGCGGTGGACTGAGCCGTTTCACCATCTCTGTGTGCAGACACCTAGATCAGATAACGCTCTCTAAGTCTCTATAGTGAGCCGTTTGAAGTAGCTCCAGTGAACTGCGGCCCTCCCCCAGCCTTCGCCTCTTGTTCTGCGAGAGCTGTGCAGTGTGTGCGGGGTGACGGGGTCAGGGTGACTGGGTCCCCCTCCATCTCCATATAGGCTGTAGGCTACAGCTGCTCCTATGAGATTGGTACCTCAAACACGCAGACTGCGCCTTAGATGTGGCTGCATGTGTGTGTGTTTGTGTGTGTGTGATAAGGGCCAGAGGATAGAGACATCTTTATGGTGTAGAAGTGGGAGGATTATCCCATCACCGCTGTATTAAATACAAAGACGGTGACGGTAGGCCGGTTAACCAGGTGCTGCAGTGCCCACCCTGACTGCGACCTTTCACCTCTCCTACAGCAGACCTGGATCCTCACTCTCTGTGAAGCCTCTCATCACGTACGCTTCAGCAGCTGCACCACATACGCTACGAGCCACCGTCACTTTACTGTATCCTTTCCTGTCGCTTTCTATACAGATAATAAATTGTAGGAGCAGTTTCAATAATATGTTATGAAAAACTTATTTCAGTCTGGTTATGTGCTGATTTTTTCCTGTCAACAAATCACATTAAAAGCCATAAAACCTACATACATCTCACTCTACACAACCCCCACTGTCATCTCAAAGATTTTTACAAGAAAAATATTATTGTCATGTTGCTTCTTTACACATAAAATCCCAAATCATGTTGCTGTAAATATTCACTAGAGCAAGTGTGTATTCATCCGC
>OOFC01050310.1:15731-37089 GCA_900323345.1 Pseudochromis fuscus | reverse complement strand
GGGATGTCCAATCCTGGGCTATGACATCGTTTCAGGAGGTGTACACATGGAAATGGACGGGACGGCAGTGGCTCAGTGGTAAGGCAGCCACCTACCAACTGAAGGGTCGCTGGTTCGATTCCTGCTCCTCCCAGTTGCTGTCGGTGTGTCCTTGGGCAAGACACTTTACCCACCTTTGCCTCGTATGAATGTTGAATGAATGGTGTGGTGGTGGTCGGAGGGGCCGTAGGCACAGACTGGCAGCCACGCCTCCGTCAGTCTGCCCCAGGGCAGCTGTGGCTATCATAGCTTACTATCACCAGTATGAATGAATAATGGTCTCTGTAAAGTGCTTTGAGTGTCTAGAAAAGTATAAATCCAACCATTATTATTATTATTATAATACAGAGTGACACAAAAAAACATGAATCTTTTAACAATCCAATAACACCAAGAGTGAGGGAAGAAAATGATTTTATTCATAGTAATTGAAACCTTAAAAGATGCCATTTAAGAAACAATGATGGAATTTTCATGTTTCTTTTGCAGTGGTGCCACTTGCACGTTTGCCAATACACACTTCAAAAATTCCTGTTTTTTGGGTCACCCTGTCTAAATGTACTTCATTTACCCTTTACCATAAAACTATCAGAGAGACATAAGTTGGTAGCTGAAAACCAACAAAACTACAAAAACAAAAAAAGGCGCACACAGGGAAAATAGAAAATGGTAAATAAGTTGCAAGCCCGAGGAGATAACAGGGTCATTTGCAAGAGAAACACAACCTCTTCATGACTGCACAGCAACTCAAGAACACCCTCCAGGATGCAGGTGTAAATGATTCCTTGTCAAAATAAAGAGAAGCTTTCATGACTAGATGCTCGGAGGCAAACCCCTGGTAGGTCTTAAAAAAGAGAAGAAACGACTGCAGTTTAAAAAATATTCAAAATTCATTGATCTGATGAAACATAAACCTCTATCAAAATGGTTGAAGCAGGAAGCAGAGGGGAAAAAAACCTTTCTGACCCAAAGCATCTCTTCTGGATCTGTTTTGTCTTGTATGGCTGCCAGTGGACTAGCACACTGGCATATTTATTACATATTATAGATTTCACGGCTGACAGAAGGTAACAGGATGGTGTACAGGAGATTCTTCTGCAGATCCAGCCCAGTGCACCAAAACTCATCTGAAAACATTTCATCATCCAGCAACACAACAATCCTAAAGAAAACAACCAAAGAGTTTCTCTGGGTGAAGAGGCAGGTATTTGCTTTCATGTTCAGCCAATCATTTGATCTGAATGGGATTGAGCCGCAGAGGAGGCCTGGGAGAGCATCACCGGGGAAGGCTCACACCACTGCTGTTGGATCAAAAACATCAGGCTTGACTTCCAAAAAATATCAGCAGTGGTTATTATGTTTGACTCTGTGCACCACGTGGATTTCTTTTGAACCCCTAAATTTGTGTGTTGGCATTTTGATGTAGCACCTTTTTCATATTGACATAAAAATCCACTGAACTGTCCAAATGCTTACAGTCTGGATTGTATTAAAAAAAAAAAACTAGTCAATTAAATCTTAATGTCTCAGCTCATGAATAATAATCATGTTTGCCAAAAGGGAGCGATGCAGTAAGAGCGCTTCTCTCTGGACTGAGGTTCAGCCACTGTTTGTGAAACAGGAGGTAACACCAGCAGGTAGAAGTGACAGCCTTACCTTGTGAGATGCAAGAAAAGAAACAAGAGTGACTCTGCACTTTATTGGACGCAGAGCTGCATTGTACTGCATTGTGAGTCTGCACTTTATTGGATGCATCATGCAGTCCTTTTTAACTGTATGGGCTGGCTTTAAAGTACTCCGCTGCCTCTTTGCTGTCTCAGATAAAAGGATTACTTCCTCAGTGAGCTCTTAGATTCAGTCGTGAACCCTCTCAAGCTGAAGTCAGAGACGCAAAGGTCACTGTAACTCAATGATGCAAATAACAATGGGGACTGAAAGAATGGTTTTGTTGGTCTCTAATGGGAAAGCATAAGAAAAAGTTTTAAATCCAGACTGGGTGAATGGGGGGTTTAAAGTGTATTATACTCTATCTGAACTGCTGATGTTTTAACTTGCTCAGTCTGATGCTGCCAGAGTCATTTTACTTTAAAAAAAAAACAAAGAGTAGGTCTTGCATTTGTGAAATGATCAGTTTGCTTGGTTGTATTTTGGGATCAGGTCTCCTTCCCTCCTCCTGCAGTCAAATTACCAAGTGAGCTGAGGACACAGGCTGTCATTTAAACAAGGCAGAGCTCTGCATCCTGCGTTTTTCACTGAGAGAAAAACCAACAGAAAGAGGAACAGAGAGATTTCTGCTGGGTGTGTCGCTCCAGATTATTTACCAGGACAAACACAGCTCCTGTATTAATCCTCCTCCTGCTGCTCAGGCTGAGTGGAGACAAGGAGGAGGATGCAAGACTATCTGTGTTACACTATTCCCTTTCCCTTCCACCCACAAAGGCACACACTCTGGGTTCAATATAACAAACAGCAGGTAATTACTGGTAAAATTAAAGGCAAGTGGCCTCATGCGGCCCGGAGATGCTGCATCCTGCCTGTGATATAGCTCTGTAGTTTCTGCTGTAGCAATAAAATCCCATGAAACTGGAACATTATGTTGTTTAGGAGTCCTGCTGAGCTGTAACAGAATTGTTCCCAGTATAAAGTAACATTAGAAGGTCATAATCCATCCCTCCAAACAGGAGGACACAGTGCGCTCAATAACCATGAATTATTGAAGCCATTGTTCCTGTTTGTCTTTACTCTGCAGCAGGACTGGAGGCACATATGCTTTTGTTTTCATCCATCACTGAAAAATACGAAGCCTTCTCAGGTTTTGAGTGGTTTGTTCAGATATAATCTATTGTAGATTGTAGATCCCCGTCAGGCGGCCGGCTGCGTTTGTTAGGTTAGAAGAGGTAAAGCCACTCTTCATTAACACAGCTCAAAGTCAGTCTATTTTTGTCAAAATGTCAAGCAAAACCAAAATACATGTATCTATTTTTTTTAATTCCTCTTTTTAAATCCTCTTTGCAAAATAGTTTGAGAGTCATTTAAGCAAACATTTAGTCATGGTTCTCTATAGTTTATTCTGGGAAGAATGATGTGTCTTTTAATAGAGGGTTCATCAAAGTAAAAACATGAAGATTTAAATAAAATGTATAAATGGCAGGATTAGAACTGTTTTTTTCAGTTTTACCTCATTATTCTCTTTTTTTACTCTTTACAATAATATTTTACCACATTTTTTCCACTTATATAGTTTCTTAATGCCGTTTTTCTCATATAAATCACAGTAAATTGTATTTTATTTAAATAAAGAAAGAATAAAGACATTAATTATTCTGCAGGGATGCACTGTAAATCCACACTGTAAAACATAGCACAAGGAAATCAAAAATCTAAACCTGTTGACTAAACAGTAAAAAATGCAAATTTTCCTGGATGATTTGGAAACAGAAAATATCAGAAACCCTTAAAAACATACATTTTGCAATTAAAAATATACTTAAAAAGTATAACCAGGCTGTTTAACTTATTACTCACAGGACAAATGAGATAATGTGAAACTTCAGAGCTGATAATAAATAAGTTGTTCTACTTAATAATCTGATTTTAATGTGCTGATCCATGAGTGCAGCTCTGCTCCAGTGCATCCATGCAGCCTCTGTGGCATCACATCACCGAGGCAGCCAGCAGACGGCAGAAGAAAAGAGGGAGTGGAAACATCAGCACTATCTCTACAGCAGAGAGAGAGAGAGGGAGGGAGGGAGAAAACACCAATGAGTGACACACTCACACACATTCACAACACACACACAAACTCCGGACATCAGCGCTTTAGTGGGAGAAGTGTCCTCGCCTCGTCAGGTTTGTCAAAGCACGTTTTCCTTTTCTTGCACAAATGTTGTGTTGGTGAAATTCTGCTTCACTTCCCTGTCGCGTTTTCTGCTAAATGTTGAGGATCCTCGGTGTTTGTAGGTCCCTGCGCTTTGCCTCAGCAGGCGTCTGTGTGTGTTACACTGTAGCGAGATGATCCAATGTTTCTTGTTGCCGTTTCCCTCTCATCGCTTTCTCTGGACTGTCGTTACTTTGTGAAGTGGCCTCAGCGGCTCGTGGGCGCTGTTCTTTTATTGACATGCATGTCTGATAATAAAGGCATCGCCGCTCAGTCCGCTATCTCTCTCACACACAGACAACACGTTGAACTGCAGTTAAACTGCCACTGAATTCATCCCCCGGGCTAATTTAGTTGTGGTTTTGTGAAACAAGTGCATTGTAACGCTGCAAGTTGCGTGTGTGCTGCAGATATACAGCGAAGCAGCGGAGGTTGCTGCTTCCCGGCTTGTTTGTTAAAGTGCATGCTGTTTGCTTCATGCAAAAGTGCTACGTTAAGGACGCCTCCGTTTTTTTTCCCCACTGCTAATTAAAGAGCTGCTGTAATGGTGTGCGGTGTGTAACTCCAGCCCAGCATGCTGGCCTCAGCATGGGCCTGTGATTAGGCAAGAGGTGAGGGCAAGCTAGACAGCTTCAGCATGTTTAAGCTCTTTACTCCCCTCTATGATAACAAAGGTATCAAGGTGCATTGTGATCTCCTCTACAAGGGTTTCTTTCATTTCCTACATCAGGAGGTCCCAGAAGTTTTTAGGGTATCCACTAATTAAGTGCATTAGATCAGCATTTCCTGAACTTTTGTGTCCTGTGACCCCTTTAAAAAGAACCAGTGCTCACTTTCAACACTTCTGCACAGGCCTGCACATCCCATATGCTTTAATGTGCTGCTGGATGCAACCCCTGACTTTTGATTAGACTTATTGTTTCTTATTTCTTTTTATCAATATTATACCAGGAACCCAAAAATGTTAAGATCAGTCATTACATGCAACGATTGTGGAGTAGAAGAGCTAATTTGATTAAAAAAAAAATGTATATATCAATTTGGATTTAATTACAAGGCACATATCTACAGATTCAGAGGAAACAAAGATGCAACTGAGATTATAAATGGGCCTAACCAACCAGTTAGTGTTGACTGAACAGCTCAGCGCCTCACGCTATGACTGAAAATACACAAGTGGTCAGAAAGTGAGCAAAATAAGTCAAAATCAAAAAGTGACAAATGTAAACACACATGTAAATTTGACAAACTTTTGTTAAAAAAACAAAATAGGATCAGTATTACCTGTGTGGATTCACATGTGCTGCCACCGGTCCAGCAGGCTGTTTTCAACTTTCAAATACAAAGCTCAGAAAACTCATGTATTCAAAAGGGACATGAGTGTGTCTGATGAAAGGACTGAGAATCACTGCTGTAGATGAGAAACTGACACTATTCCTTTTCCCATACCGTGGTCCTTAAAGGGCCCCCTGAATGTCCGTGGACCTCACTTTGGGAACCGCTGCTCCAATATTCCTTCCTCACTGATCACTTGGTTGTCACATAATAGTCCATAACAGCAGCTGGCTCCGGCACTCGCATCGTGCCTCAGCTCTCTCCTCCTCACATTAGTCGCTGTGCGGCCCAGAGGCTGCACTGTTGTCTTCTCTCTGTCTCTCTGGCCCTCTGGGCAACTACGGATGCAGTGAGAGCCCATTTACATGCCCTGTTAGCCACCAAAGACGTCCCTGTTGTGATGGAACCGCATGCATGTCGGTGTCATTGTGTCAAGTCGACAGTAAACACAGGCAAACATAGCCTAGAAAGAAAAGCACAGGGACATGTGTAGTCACGTGTCAGACTCAGTCATACGGGCAGTTGTCGAGCTTTACTGTAAGCGATGCAGGCAGGGTGGGGGGGGTGTTTTAACTGTGATCATGGAAATGCTGTCAAAGTATAAAGTGGGAGATTCTTCATTATAGTCCACGAGGAGTGTTATTTGATATGAAATCTGGCTTTCTATCAGGGACACATACTTCAGAGATTCGGTGTTGCATTGTGAGGTTTTGGCCTACATGTGCAGTCTGTCCAAAAGTGGGTTAGAGACTGATGGTCTGGCACAACTGTAGCAGTCAAGGAAGGAGGTTTACAAACCATACTGGGAAACAAACCGCTACCTTTCCCTCGCTCTCCCACTGAATCTGCATGTTAAAGTTTCTCAGCCTCGGCCAGTAGCTGTCCAACTTGAAGCGTGCCTGAAGCATCAGATTTCAGTTTTACACCCACCTGAGGGACCTATATGTCAACAAGAATGCAGACACATGTGAAAACAAGTTTTATTAACCACAGCAACCCCCCCATTTCTTGCTAGTTACTCAAATAAATATTTTGCTACCCCTACAGAGTCTTAAAACTCAGCAGTAGAACTGTGTGAGTGTTGTAACAGAATAGTAAAAGAGCCATGACAAGAATAAAGCACGGCACCCTCGACTCAGTTCATGAGTGAATAAATAAACTGATGAAATGGAGTACTTAGGTATTTTGTTTTAAACACTGAAATATAATCTAGGAAATCAGATTAGTGAGAAGAGGCTGAGACGGAGAAGCTTGGAGCATGGGTGCCTGGCCTCGCTCATTGGGCTGCCTCACATGTGAGATCCTGGTGTGCATCTGTTTGACACTGCCTCCTGTTTGGCATCCTCCCACCACCTCCTGAAGTGCAACCTTGCCAATTTCCTACCTCTCGTCTGACAGCCCCCCGCCCTTGCAGGTTGTTATCTTTCTCTCATTAGCTCACTGTCTTACTTGCGCTCGTTTTTTCGCACATGCACCCTCACAGTCGCTCCCCGTTTAGTTTCTCTCTCACCCCATCTCATGCTTTTTCTTCTCACATTGCAGCACACACACACACACACCCATCTACTTTCTCACCCTCTGTTTTTGCTCCCCACGGGAAATGGAGGTATGTAAATTGTTTTCTCCTTGATGTATGCCCGGCCTGCTATCTGTCCATCTTAGTGGACTCATTTCCTCCCTTTTTCACCTAAAAGCAGCATTAAAGTAGCAGAGGAAACTTCAGGGCTCTGGAGTTGTCATCTCCCTGTCACTTTTTATGTCTTTTTGTGCTAACAGCCGTAGAAAACGCTTATAGAAAAACGCCTTTCCATTTCAATCCAGCGGTATCCTCTTCTTCTTCGGTTCACAGTCGTTCGTTCATTCCTCGGCCTAAGGGTAGATTAATTTGCAGTTCTAAATTAGATGAATGTTGCCTTGCATAATTGCTCCCTGTGGTATGAAGTTAATTAAAACAGCATGTAGGTACTGAAGGTGCGATGGGAAGGTGCCAGACAGCCAAACAGACATAGGTGGGTGAGAAGAGATCTCATAGGTACTGCTGCCGTGTTCTGCTCTTTACTTTACTGATTGTTGCCTCGAGCTGAATTCAGAGGCAAGCAACACTTTGACTTGTAAAAAAAAAAATGCAATAAATAGAGAAACTGATGGAAAGAAGTTATTGTTTTATGACAAACTGTGCTCTCTTAGTAGTTGCATAAGACAACACACTCATAATTGCATTTCAACCTTTTACCCTGCGCTGCTATAACTATACATGTTTTGTTCCTCTGGCACTGAGTCCGTCCATTCTTAGAACATGAATCAGTTTAGCAGAGAGCACCCACGGGTGAGTTTTTCAGTCCCGGTCTAGACTTCATGCGGCGTGGAGCAGCCCTAGATGACCCAGAAACTGATCCGGATCCCTCTGCGTGCTCACTCTGCCCGCTGCATTCCAGCTGTGGTACTGAGCGAGAGGTTAGCCAGCTCTCTTACTCCGTTGTACGCCTGTTTGTGTGGTATTTAGCATCTCTCAGCTAAGAGCCTCTCAGCCTCAGAGCCCGGTGACCCAGTAGGATAAATGGTGAGATAGCCTCTCAGTCTAACTAGTATATCCCCTGTCCCGTCTGTGTGAGAGGCTCTAGATGACTTTACATGTAGAGTCAGGCACTTTGTCAGGATGGCCCAGTTGTGAGTGGGCATTAGGGCCCGTTACACTGACTGCAGTTGGTGTAGTAGGAGAACAACTGTCATGGATGTTAACATCACACTGCACATGATTTATGGCATGTGTGCACACGTGCTGCAGAGATTAGCAGAATTTCACTGCTGTGTTGCTGTGTCAGTTTTTATTTTTCTCCCAGGCTGGCCTGCGTTATTTTCACAGTAGCCGCTTGCTGCTGGTATGTCAGCTCAACCCAGGTGCTAAACCCAGGTTTTCTTCAGCTGTAACCTAATTATATCTTTTTCCGTGTGTGTGTGTGTGTGTTTGTGCACTTAGGGTGGTGTTTAGTAGTGTGGGTCACTTATGGATCTCTGTGGTGCAATCCATATACGGACGACTGCTGTCACGTTCGATTATGTGTCCATCACTACATCCATCTATGCATCCCTTGATTCACTCATCCATGAATCCATCCATACACTTGTTGTCTTGATGCCTCACATGAAAATAGAATCTCCGTACTATGATGGTGTACATAGGGACATTGCTCAATCCTTTCATGATCTCAGTGGCTTTAAAGGGATCAGAGATGTGAGCGTGAATCCTGTCAGGATGTACGATGTGCACTTCTGCTGTCACTCTCTCCCGCTGCTGTCTTATATGAGTGTGAGTCAATGGTGGTGTCTCATTTTTCTGCACTGCACTTTACACTTGTTATTTGTAATTTTGACCATTCATCACAGTAAATTTATGAACAAAATTTAAACCCAGATGATGGGTATCAGATGGTGAAGTCAGGCAGCAGGTGTCATGTCCCCTGGGAGAATTAGTCCCGCTGGTTTAATATATATACAGGTGTATAATCATAGGACCACCAAACTAGGAAATGAGATCCGCTGCTTTACTTCGCTTAATGAAATAAAAGTAGGTGGAGTGGAGTGCACGTAAAGGGCACAGACATCATCAGACTAAAAGAACTGACAATTACTGGTGGATTTATTTTGCCTTCATCTGATGTAAACTCGTTAAAGAGGAACCCCACCGATTTCAAATGTCAATTTCTGCTGGGGAAGTACGCCTGCCTGTGAAGTGGAGGAAGTTTGATAAATAAAGGCTTTTGTCGCTCCAGAGGGAGGTGCAGGGAAATCTGATAAATTGCAGAGGATGGAGCTCAGCAGACCTCTGTATCTTCATGTCTGCTTCAAGCTAGGGGTGTCATGCTACATTAGCATCGTATAGCACTTCACACTCAAATCTCTGTCCATGGTCCACGTGGGCATTGTTGGTGAAGTGGAAAAAGATATCTGGAATAAGAAAATATACAGTACCGTATTTTCCGGACTATTGAGCGCACCTGTCTATAAGCCGCTATTGAATTTATTTGAACAGTTTCATGTGGTCCACTCTGAAAGGTCTGATGTGACGACGCTAAATGTATCGGCGGCACGGAGCTTGCTAGCTTGTAAAAAGCCAACGAGCTAAGTGCCGCCGATACATGAAAAACACCAGTGTTTAAGTTCAAAGCGTCGGAAAAGAGTAGCGGCTTATAGTCCAGAAAATACGGTATATACATTGAGCATTGAGAATTTCCCCAGTGTGGGATCAATAAAGCTTTGTCTTGTCTTGTTAATGCTGCTGCTTGATTATTTTTTTTCCCATCAAGTAATATATATATTTTTAAATCTTACAAATGTGGATTACAAGACCTTAAAATTGAAAGCCCAAGAATATATATTTATTTATCATATTAAGCCATGGTCAAAGTTGAGTTGTTGTCATATTGAAATATATTAAAAAATGTTGACCATGGAGTAAAAGTTCCTTTAATTTACCTATTTATTGGTTAGAAAATGGGATTGAGGACTTAATTTATTTCTTCCTGTGACTGGAGGGGAAGCAGGAATGCAGTACATGCTCAGATGACTTTAGGAAAATTCGTGTGTATAATATTTGATGGTGTTGTTGCCTCACCAGCTTCACAACAAAAACGTCGACACAGTTCCAGATCTCTGTGGTGTTTTCCCCACTTGTTTGCTCACAGCTGCTGCACGTCTGTTCACTTCAGGTTACTCCTGAGCAGAGTCGAGGGGAGAGGTGCAATAACGCAGATCTAAATGTTCTGTATAATTAATGTATGGGCTGAGATTATAGAATTGAACCCATTCTGTCACGACGCGGGCCTCCGTGTTGTCAACTTGCCGCAGCAGTGTTTTCCATTAGACTAGTCAAGGCTACCTCTGGAGAGAATAGATTGAGGAGGAGTGGAGGGCCTCTCATAACATGCCAAGGTCACCAGTTCGCTTGTTCTCTGTGGATGGGGAACTGCAAGCCTTGGATTAAGGTGTGTTGCTTTATGTTGGAGCAGCCTCTGAGTCTCTGAATAAATCAAAACGCAGAAGGACACTCAGGAAACAAAACACTTTGATATCTCCCTCTCCTGCTTCTCTGTCTTCGTTACTAGCTGATGTCTCCATGTCTTTTTATTTTTTCCGCCACTTCTACATCCTTTTCCATCTTTCACCTTCTCAACAGAGCTTTCCATTTAAACACATCTGTATGCACATACTGCCCAGTTTCTGACCCCTGCTGCCCACGCATTGACCACCAGCAGCAGTGTTCGTCCACTTGCTCCAAGCCTCAGTGTTCCTCTCTCTTGCTGCCAATGTAAAGCTCAGTAGCAGCCTGAGGTAAGTTTCTGTTGGCTCTAGCCGGCCAGTAAAAACAAGCCATAATCACCCTCACACCCTGATAGTTCCTCTCATCACTTGTTAACAACAATAACGCCTGATCTGAGGCTGGGTGTTTTATCCCTAAGACAACCACTTTCAGGTCTACCAAAGCTTCGCTCAGGGGGGTCGGGGTGGGGGTTGATGCCTTCAAACGAACAACGGGGCAACAGGAAAGAGCTTTTCTTTACTCGATGCAAGGAGCGATGTTTCAACTTCTGCTCACCTTGTGTCAAACCCTTGTGTTTATTTTCTGTTCTCAATGTTTGGCAGGGGCCAAATAAAAGATTTGATTTTGTTTCTGTTAATTTCCCAGGCTGTTTGGGTTATTGCATGCATGTCTAAAATACAAATGCATGTACAAAACCTTTCATCAAAGCTTTTTTTTTTTTCCCTCTCCTTTCTGCACTACGTGGTCTGGAGCTGCTGGCTCGGTTTACAGCAAAATTAATCCAACATTGTGAAAAGTAGAGTATTACTATGTGAGGACACCCAGAGGAGCGACAGTTTTCTTTGACAGAGGCAGAGATTTCTTCATACTGTTTTCTACTTATCTGTGTTTTCTCTTCACGTCATTCCTGCCAGCTATGTTGTTGTGTCTATAGATACAGGTTTTTCCTGCCATCTGAGAATAAACAGTGAGGAGTCTCTCAGACTCAACTGAACCATTGTGTTGTGCTCGGGATTTTGTTGCCATTTGTGGCCTGAGCAGATTCTCCATCTGTAAACCACCTGCCTTACCCCGTGTCACCCTGGCTGGTCTGTGCTGGCCACACATCAGAGTTTTCCATTTCCTGTGGATGTTACACGTTGTCAGAGTGCCTTGCTCTTATCTTATTCCCAGCTATGTTGAACTGAAGAATAACATGGTACAGCTCAGCTTGGTTGGACTCAGCATGGCTCTCCTATTGAGAGAAGAGGGGTATTGTAATGGCAGACAAGCTGGGTTTAATGTTGCCTTCGGGGCTTGTTGCTGTGTCTGTTCTTTTGTTGTCTAGAGGGGAAGCTTAACACCCTGTGTTTGTATTTTTGTGTGTGTGTGCATGTCTGACTTGTCTGGCTGCATTTTCCAGCCCAGACAGTGCAGTGGAAGAAAGGCACAGGAAATACCAAGGGCAGTTTTACAATAATAGGACAGCTACTGGATGCTTCTCTAAACATGATGAAAGTTTGTTACATACATATAGAAATGGTCGAAGCAAGTGTGACGTCACCCATTTGTTGACACCCGTTTTGAAGCCAAGAGCCATGTTGGTTGTTTGGAGCCAGAAGTTGACTGTATTGGGACTGAGGGAGTGACGGGAATGAGGAGGCGGGTCGAATCCTTGAGCCTGAGATCACTGACCAGTGGGTATGAGTCTCGAGTTCAAGGCTGCTCTCATTGGAGACCAGGCTTGTCCATCCAGCTAACCAGGCCCCTAAACATTCCTCTTTTGGGAGCTTTATGTCTATCCAGTTATGTCTTTGTTTTTCTTTTTTTTTTCCAGATGAACCACCAGATCACTGATGACAAGAACTAACTTTAGCTAATAGCGTCTTTTAGAGCTAGCCTCCAGTGGCCATCAGGTGTATTGCACTTTGTTGCACTTCCACCTTAGCTTCATTTTTGAGCCCCACTTGCTTTGTCCATTTCTATATACAGTCTATGGTTACACAGACCTTTGTTAGCATTTATGACAAGGTCGTGCCTCTTCTGAAGTGAAGATGCAAGGTGAGCCACATCCTGCTAGTATCTGCATCTGAACTAATCCCTTTCCTGTTGACAGAAAGTATGAAAGACAAAGGCTGAGTAGTGCTGGCAGAACCTGGTGCAGAGTGTTGAGTCTTTTAATGTTTCTCAGTATGAATTACATGGCAGGGCGACAAGTGAAATGTGCTATAACCGTTTCCATATACTCGGGGAATAGATGTATGTGGGACCGATATGCACCGATTACATCATTCCAATGACATCTTAGCCACAGCAATGAAAGCCTGGCCTGAGGAATGCCCTCCATTGGTGTTTTTCTTTCCCTCTTTCTTCCCGTTTTCTTCCTTATTTCCCTGGTTCACATAAATGTGGGTTACATGCAATTAACCCATAAAAGGAAAAAATGAAGTGCTTTGAATCCCTTGCCCCAGTCCATAAATAGCCAGACAGCCTCATTTCAACTTCTACTGCCTCTGCACCACAAGCAAAGCCCCCACCCACAATTTTACTGTATAACTTGACAATAATAAGTCAGTCACAGGCAAAGCCCCAGTGAGTGGCTTCTGTAGGCTTCGAGCTGTGCAGGCAGAAGCAAAGTGTTGCAGCAGTGGCCGGTCACCACCCTGCAAGGGTGGAGGCTGAGGCACTGGCTTCTGACTGACCAGACAGGGCTGAGGCCTGTCAGAGGCTAAACATAGGGAGGGGAGGGCATGGGTGTAGCATATGGTTAAAAAAAAAGACACAGGGGATAAATAAATAATAGGAAGGCAGAGCAGTGTAAAAATGCTGAGGGCAGAGCTTAGGGTTTAGCAAATTAAAGAGTGAGCCCAACGATGGGGCACGGGGCATCTGTCAGGAGAGGGGAGGGTGTTGTGGTGAAAGGGCGTTGCTTGAAGTGAAGGTTGAGCAAATAAACTAGCAAGAGCAAAGGAACAATAACAGGCATCTGGGATAGTAGTGGAAGAGACGAGGGAAAACAGCTTCAAAATATTTTACAAAATCAGCTCCGCCACGTTATTTGTAGCAAACATCATGAGCCATGTGTTGTGGTCGCGTGCGGTGGTGTGGTACTGATGAGCCGTTGGTGGTCGGTGAATAACATTGTGCCTCCAACAGCGCAGTCAGTCAGTCATTCATTTTGGTGGATGGGCGAAGAGGACGCAGCAGGGAGGAGAAGAGTGTTTTGGTAAAACCAGGAAGCCACTGAGGACATGTGTGCTAGTGGGTGTGTTTGTGTGTGTGTGGAATTAAGGGTTTCTTGATGTATAGCCACAGCTGGGGGGTGGGGTGGGGGGGGACGGAGAGACAGCTGGCAGGGCAAAGGGTGAGTGTAACGAGGAGTGTGTGTGACAGCCACAGTGACTCCTTTGTTCCCACTCACTTGTGCCAGCCACAGCGAGTAGACGGCTGATCTGTGAAGTGACTGAATCCTTTCATAGCACCTAGACCAGATACACAGTCTAGCTTTACACTAGCGTTCTCCTCAGACTGTGTGTGTGTGTGTGTGTGTGTGTGTTTGCATGACTCTATACCACAGATAGCTGGCAGGAGATTTCCACAAGAGAAACCCGTAAACATCTTCCATAATATCAGTGCTCCCATAGAGCAGTTATTACGCTTGTGATGATAGTCATCAGTGCTAACATAATTGTAGCACTGGCAACATTGAACAGTAGGCTCTTCGCTATATGCTAAGGTAATGAGTGTTGCCGAGGGGCCGTGTTCTCGTCTGTGTTTTGGCTTAATAAGAGGAGTAACTTTTGCTCAGGTGTAGAGGGGATACAACAGTCCTGTGTGGCTTCTGGAGGAAACGCTGTTATTGTGAGTTTATCAAGGTGCTGGGCCACTTGAGACATCTTATTCATCCCACCTTTTATTAAACCTGTCCGGTGTATGCGTTCACATGGGCATTTATCTTCCCTACCATGTTCATTTTCATTCTTCAAAATACCAGCAGACTTTAAATATGAGACCAATTCTCTCTATTTTTAAAAAGTGCTTTTTTTCCCTCTGAAAGCTCTACACTAAAGCATCTACTCTCGCCACTGCTATTTAGCTTTCCAATGATTTTTTTAGGAGTTCAATAAGCCTTTTCAGTGGCTGACTTCTTCCTCTGAGTATCTGAACCATTTAGTTCAAGTAGGACAAGTAAAAATAGCCATGAATCAGTCCCAAATGTTCTTGGGCTCTTCGCACATCTCGATCTAGGCTACCAAACCCAACAGGGGATAGAGCATTCAAAGCTGGGCAGAATGACTGGCAAACTGGCACTTTAGTGGAGGGCATGTTCATTAAATACGTGACTGGTGGCGGCGATTCGGGCCTTGACACACTTTGAAACCCATTAAAGAGGCAGCGGCGGATTATGGTTTGTTGAGTTATGATGATGATATGACCTTTTGGTTATTACATGCTTCAGTGGAGATGGTAATCCTCTGAGCTATTGAATTTAGCTAAGTGGAGACCATGTTTCCATTAAGAGATGTATATGACGGGTACAACACTGCAGCAGCAGTTCATGGCAGACCAAATTATCGATTGCACTGAAATGTCACATACAATAAAGTATGATTCTGCAACGGGCCTGCAGGGACGAGAAGCAATAAGAACCAATGTGCAGTGGGCGGGCAACGAGCAATTGCACATCTTGAGAGGTTTTATTTTTTTATGTGAGATCAATATATATATATTATTTTGCAAACATAAAAACAATATTCAAACCACCTGCATAATATCATATAGGTCCACTTCCTGCCACCAAAATGACTCTGAAGGTGTCCAGTGGTTAGCAGCCAGGTCAGCACCTTCAGACTGGCAGGATGCATTATCCTTTTGAAATAGGTCACTGGGAAATACCAGCCATGAGGGGCATGAAGGTAGGTGCCACACGTCAAAGTAACATCCACATGAATGACATGGCGTAAGGTTTCCCATGGACATGCACCCGGCTGTCCACATGATGTAAAAGAAAATGACCAGGCCACCGTCTTCTAGCTTAATCCTTAAAAACTGAATGTGTTGGTAGCGACAAGTTTGCACAAATGACTTTGGATTACTGTATTTGCGTCACGGTTTGGGCTATTGGAAATGATCCAATGGTTTTGGAGAGCTGAGACATTGCGCTTTACATTTCCAGTGTCATTGCAATAAGTCCACTTGCGCCTCTTCTGGGAGCCTGCAAAGCTGCCACTTTGCATTTACTACTGCATGTTATTAGAGTGTAATAACAGAAATGATGAAGACAAATAGAAGAAAAACACAAAACCGTAAATTGAGTTTAGAGTTTTAGTGAACAAAAAACACTGCATTTGTACATGAATAACAGGTATTGAATTTGAAATTTAAATAAAAATATGCAAAAAAACCCATGTGGACATTTTGAGGCTTAGCTGTTAAATAATCAGTGTCCAGTTTTGATGGTCACATGCCCATTGTAGGTGGTTTTGGTGATGGACAGAGGTCAGGATGGGCTTTCTGATCAGGACGTGACTGCACAGCGTGGTACACAGCTGTTTATTTAGCAATACCTTCTCTTTGGGATTGGACTGCTCGAGCCAGCCTTCATTTCCCATGTGCATGAAGATCTTTGGGAGTCTATGATCCTGTTTCCAGTCATCAGTTGTCCTGCTTACTGGGAACATCCTACATGAACTACACTTTTGGGGATGTCCTGACCCTGTCATCTCGCCATCACAACTTGGCCCTTGTTAAAGTTGCTTTGATCCTCACACTGCCCAATTTTTCCTGCTTCCAACACATCGACTTCAAGAACTGACCGATCACTTGCTGCTTAATATACCCCACCCCTTGAACAGGTGCTGTGTTATTCGCTTTACTTTTAGTAGTTTTAATGTTGTGGCTGTTCTGATCTTGATACTACTGATCGTAAAAATGTATCTTTACTCCCATTAATCACTTCTGCCATTCTCTTGGCACCAGCTCACTTAAGCCGTGCTGAGTTTTTAGAGTTAGCCCATATGACCGATGCAGTGTTGACATCTTGCTGCTTCAGCTTTAATACTAATGACTGACGATCACCACACTGATGCTCCAGAGCTGATTCCTGCTTGTATGTAATCTCACTCTTACATGGCAACAGTTACAGCTACCTGCTGCTCATTGCAATATTTGCAGTGAGCAGCAAGTAGCTCCATTGCATCAAACGGAGTATTTCTGATTTCTACCTACATTATGTTAGAAAATTACAAAACTGTGGTGGCACCTCATGACAAGCTTTTCACAGGCAGAATGGGCAGAAAAAAAACAATGACTGTAAGTGTGTTTAAGAGAGAGAGAGACACACACATACAGATGAAAGTGAAACTGTTGAAAATAATGAAAAGCAAAAGGCCAGAACTAAAATTAGTCTGATTCAAAGCCAACTGGCCAATTTAACCTGACAATTGTATTTAAAATCATGCAGAAACGCTGTGTTGTGAGCAGCTGTGTTCAGTGTTTATGTGGACCTTATCGTAGTGAGCTGAGTGTGGTTAAGTGGCTCAAATAAGTCCCAGAATTGGTTCACCAGAGTCTCATGGGAAACTCTGCAATTCAATGCAAACATTCACAAATCTTCCCATGTATACAACTGTACGGCTCTCTCCCGCATACGATCCCGTCTGAAAGCAATCCTGGTTGTGTATGTTTGTCTAAACGCTGAACAAAATGAAAGCCTGGCCCTGGTGGCTCTGCAATGATTTGCAATGGAAATTCCCTGACCCGGGATGCCCAATCCTTCACATCCCATTTCACTCAGTGGAGCACATGCCAGCCCTGCCAGTGCTGTGAGCAGAGGGATTTAAGCTGCTATAATGTAACAAAGCAGGTCTGAAAAGGCTTTCTACTCATCAGCTTAGCAGTAACCTTTTAGTTTAAAAAGACTGTTGTCATAACTATAATCCCTTTTGCGCTGGACCCTCAGTGTCTCGTGTAACTTTATGGTCATAGTGGATCCCTCCGATTTATTAGTTAAATAAAATCTATTACATTAAATCCGCTTTTTTAAAATCATTCTTACAATATTCATGTCAGCCGGTTAAATGGACAAAATTATTAAATTATTGTCTGCCATTTAATCTTTTATCTGTGAAAATAAAACCACATACAACATTTTTCTGTATTGCGCAACTGTATTTTGAAGTCCCCCATTGACTTGAATGTGTTTTGTCTGCTTGGATGTTTGCTGGTGTGTGTGCAAAGTGTCCTGCTAGAAGGTTGTTTTAACTGAAAGCTGTTGAAAGTGGAAGTTTTGGGGTGTCTACATAGGAGCGGGATTTTGTAATGTCTCAAGTAGTTTGAAACCCAGTTGTGGTACATGCAGGACGCATTTACTGCGAGTGGACAGTGTAGTCGGAGACATGTTTGGCATTAGTAATGAAATTAAAATTAATTGAAGTATTAATTCATCCCTGTATTTTTCAAATTTGTTATAATCCCCACTTCTGTGTTCATTGATGTTGAAAGGAGGCTTGTTTGGCAAGGCGGACACCATCACATGTGAAGCCGAGCACTTCCAGTAATTAGCATACCATTTCCACACTGCCGATGCTCCTGGACAGTGCAGCTCTCCTTTCTTTCTGAAATGAGTGAAACTAAGCCTTTAGCTACAGCATTGTTCTTGCATAATCCCTGCTGCTCTATTCTGAGAGTTACACACAGCTCACGCCTGGTCGGCAGAGCTCTCTGTGCAGCTTCGTGGGATCCTGTGTGTGTACAAGTAACTTCCCATAGCACCTGCCTTTTGGATTTCATTTAGCACACTGAAGCTGTTACCAACGTTATCTTCCTCGTGAGCAGCGATAATCCAGTTAGGGGATAAAATATCCTTTAAGAGCGGCGTTCAGCTATTGCTGGGAAGATGTAACCATGCTCTGTGTTTTATGAATGAGAACCCTCACACAATAGAGAATATATATAAGGCAATGTTGTGTGTGTAGTCTGTTGCTTCTGTGTGCATCTTTTCCATTATAACCTTTTGTCTGAAACATTCATTTCCTGCTGTCTGAGGTGTAATTTTAGCATTTTGAGGAAGTGGAGATTTTTATTGCTACACTCTGTTGGAAGACACTTGAACCTGACCCTGCTGAACTGAACGATTTAAACAGAATGAATTAGTTTGGATTTTTAAGAAACTACTTTTTAAAAAGAAAAAAAAAAACCTGAACAGAAAGCAATCTGATTACCCAGAAGCTGCTTGTGTAAGAAATAATTTAGATTTCTGTGGTAGAGTTTGGATGAGCTAGACTAGCAGGCATGTGGAGGAGAGTAGTTATTGATTCGCCCTGCAGCAGTTTGATTAGTTACATCGTGTAGAACTGGAGCTTGTCATAACTTAATGTCTTTTTCTTTTATTTTTTAAATCATGGCCCAGTTTCATAACCTGAACTGTGTCAGTTTTTTTTTTTTAATAGACACAAAGCAGTTGATGCTATTGTGGTTGTTTGCACCCACTTCTAGTGAGGTGGGTGTGGGAGAGCGAGAGATGCCGGGATGCGCTCGCTGTTCTGCGAGAGTAGTCAAGGTCACTTTATGATGGAGGCGTTTTTTTCTGCTTGTGAATGAAGAGAAAGCTGTGTTGGTCCCTCCTTGTGCTACAACACACTCTGCCTCTTCCAACGCAACCACACACACACATACATAAGCAGGCGGCACAGTCAGACAATGGGACTATAGACCTGTTTCCATGACTTCCCTCCCTGACCAACCAACAAGCGCCATTTATCCCCGCCTCGGTCACATGACCTGACAGGGTTTTTGTGTGGTCCCTATCTCCCCTCTATACGTATACCCCCCAACACACCTCCAACACACACACACACACACACACACACACACACACACAGGGGTCCAGTGAACTTTTTCAGGATGACTTGTTCCTTGAAGCGTGGCCTCAGAGGCTCCAATCATTGTTGTCTGCAGTGATCCGTCAGAGGGGAGCTCTGGTCAAACTCCTCCCTCCCCTCCACTGCTTTTGAAGAATTGCACTTTGATGTTTTTCTTACATCACCAACTGTAATGTCTTTGGAAACAGGACACACTTTTGTTGTGTTTCATTTGACTCTCTTGAGTTTGCTCCAGTTTTCAGTACAACTGTATTAGAAAAAAGGATTTCAGCTTTAGTTTTGATGAGAAAGACGAGTCCACAGTGGGAAATGTCTTTTCTGTCTCATCAGTCTTGAGTGTTTTTGCATCTCCCTTGTGGCAATAATAAGAGAGAGTCCTTTGAGTTTCAAACCCAGTTGTTGAGGACACTAAAGGAATACATGAGTATGAAATATTTTATATTCTGTTAGAAACTGGATCATCACTGGTGACAGATTGGGCTCTACCAAAGAAGTAAGAAAAAAAATAATCTTGCAAAGAACTGAAACAAAATTGTTTAACTAAGACATGCTGGTATAATGTAAGAAAGTAATCTGTAATTTCATGGTAAAATTGTTCTATTGATTTTACAGATTTATGTTGTGTTTTTTAATGCACAACAGTATTGATAAAAATTACAAAAATATCTAAATTCTTATGTCTAATTTAAAATATTATATTATTATTATTTCATTGATGAAATCGTTATTTTGTAGTTTAATGCTGGAAATGTATTTCCAAAATTGGACGCAAGTACAGACAGTTGTATTATGAAGCATTTGCTCTGTAATTTTAAATATATTTGTTTGTTTGTTGATAGATATCTTGCATAAGAAATTATTATTCAGCTACGGTTTGTCTAACAATTTTCCTTTATTTCCCATCTTCATGCTGGGTTAAGTTGACATTTATATTAAACAAACAAATGTGTGGGTGGTATCAATTTTCTTATCAAGCTCTTCTAATTTAATGCAATCCACCTTATTCATATGTATAACTATTTCTTGGATGTGCAATGAATCTTTTTCCTACAAATGCTGCACAGCAGTAAAAAGCTTTTCTGAAGCATTGTAATGCTCTGAATTTGCTCAATTTAGAGAACATCAAAGGTTTCAGATTTCAGGCCTCCAGCAGTTGAGAAGTTTTTTTTTATTTATTTGCTTAAAGCCCTGGAGTTTTTCTGCGGCACTATTTATTTATAATAAATATTTTTAGAAAAAGACATTTGAGCAGTACCAGTGTAGTTCTCGAGTAAATGTACTGCACAACAAACACTCACCCAGCTACTGTTTTGAGTAGAAATGCAGTCACATTACAGATTCTCAGTCTGTCCCTTTATGTACTGAGGCTCCTCTCTCCTGCTTCATCCTAACAGTCCAACTTGATTACACCAAAGACCCCACGGGCCTGCAGCCAGACCAGCCACCGTGGAGTCTGGGGACGCACATAGCATAGCTGACATTTTTATCTCTCTAACCCGAATCTCTGGCTGAGGTAATTTAAGGTTTAGAAACCGCTGTTATCAGCCTCATAATTTAATCTGAGGCCAGTAAAAGCCTTCTGGTGGAGATCAGAAACGACGAGTGGTTGAGTGTGCAGAATTTCCTTGGAGGAAATTGTGATGGTGCTGCTTTGTTTTGTTTTTTAAGTGGCAACTCTAGTGTTACAGTAAGTCTGCTTACCACTAACATAGACACTAATGTCTTTTTGCTGATTGAACAAGTCAGCAGGCAAACAATACGGTGCATTGATTGCTCTGAACGCAGCTAGAACCCAACAATCTCGATAAAGTTAATGTTTCCTGCTGCTGCAAGCATTTCCAAGTTCAGATTGACTTTTGAAAACAACATTGGATTTCCATAAGTGAGTCCTACTATATTCTTCAGTTTGGAAGAAAATACACGAATGAGGAGTGGGTGTTTGACCTGGATAGGCTGTTTCCAACAGGGCTGAGAAGCCTGAGAGCAGAAGGTCACACTGTCAGTGACTCACAAAGCCTGTGGGCTCTCTCACACTCTCTCTCACACACACGCACACACGCAAGCACACACACACACACACACACACTTTTTCTTTCCCTAACTGGCAGTGAAAAGGCTTCCAGGGTAAACACCTAATTGTGCGCCTCTTTTCTGTTTTAAAGCTCTCACTGCCGACCTTGATGCTGACTGATATTGAGTTATGTAATG
>OOFC01050310.1:4491-15711 GCA_900323345.1 Pseudochromis fuscus | reverse complement strand
CGTCGCACTCTCAGTTTCATCCAGTAATCTGTCCATGTAGTCCCTGTGGACACACACACACCCCCACACACACACACACACACACACTTTTTCTTTCCCTAACTGGCAGTGAAAAGGCTTCCAGGGTAAACACCTAATTGTGCGCCTCTTTTCTGTTTTAAAGCTCTCACTGCCGACCTTGATGCTGACTGATATTGAGTTATGTAATGGGGGAGGGATGGCATGTTATTTTTAAATCTAAAGAGAAAAGCAATTGTGTTTGAACAGTGTGCATTGCCTATTGTGTTTCAGTTAGTGAGGAAATGGAGGGAAAAACAACATGTGTAATAGTCACCTTATGCAACACTCTTGAGTACACACGCTGTGAGCACAGAGGATTAAAAATATACACACATGGGGTATTTTAATGGTACAGATAATGTTTCATAAGCACTCAAATATCCAAAAATATCATGCGTCGAGATAGTTTAGAGAGTAATGATGAACCTCATTCATGAACAATGTGTCACCTTGTTTGTCTGCTCAGTGTTGTGTAACCTGGATGTTGGAGGCTGGGATAAAATAATAAAATTAGATTAAAAAACAAAAAAATCTAAATTCATTCTGTCTCACCAACAAAACAAATGTATAAAACATCTAAAGTTGATACTTAATGTGCAGTAAACTAGGCACTTATCACGTTATCATAGTCACAGCATGAGCAATCGTGAGCTGGCTGCTTTAAGCTGTGTGTATTAGCAACATATCCACTGTGCTGTTCACACAGCCTCAGTCTATTTCCCACTGAACCTGTGCAGTAATAACACTGTCAGACCAGCAAGGAGTCAGCAGCACATTAGCCCGTGTGACCAGGTTCTGGTCATTATTATTATAAACTAACTCACAGGATAATAAGAGGATAGTTGCGCAACCTGTGGGCAGTGAGACCCGACTAAATCGGTGTACTAATACTTGACATTTCATGCAGCAACATACATCCAGGAGTGTTTGTTCCAATTAAGTAGCTGCTGAAGCTAGCAGGTTGTGTACGCACCAGTGTTGCCTCTGTGTTTTGTTTTTGTTTTTTTACTGCAGGTTGTGAGAGGTGGTATTTGGACTGTATTTTTCTGGGAAATGTTTTTTAACAGCTCTGTTTTTGTTCTGAAAATATAGGGAAACAATTATACTATTTTTACCTGGGAAACTCAGAAGGTCGTGTTCTCATTATTTCAATTGACATCTCTGTAATATAATCATGCATTACTGTTTGTTTTGATGATTTGCAGACCCCGCATGTGCATACACAGAGGACTGTTGATGATGATTTGGATTCTAGGACAAGATGTAATGTGGTCTGCTGCTACATATGGACCATGATAATGTCATTACACTTCTGCTATTACCTCCATCCTGTATTTTTTCAGGCTAATAACTTGTGTAACTGGGATGTCTCAGTTTAGATGCCGGCCACAGGCAGCTACTGTCATAGTTACTGTTCTGTTTTGGGAAGCAGCGTATTGTGTGATCATACACCTACTTGTGAGCTGTTTGTAAGGTGATGTGCAGTTTGGAAACAAAAAAATGCGGCAGAGCTTTCTGTTTACTAACCAAATGCAACACCGATGACTCTATGTATGGTGAAATTCATGGATCATAACCACTGGAGTTTGAAGATTACAAGTAAAGCTTGTTACTCCTCTTAAGTGGAATAAATTTGGATGTGGTTTTGAATAATAGATGATCCCCTGAGTTGTTGTGGAATTATCTTTGCCTGACAACCTCCTCTACGAGCAAACACTGTGGGAATGTGCCCATTCATTTTTATGTTTGGAAAGAAAATCTGTGAAAAGGGGAGAAAAAAAAAAAGGTTACGAAACAATAATCAACCGAGTGACGTCAACACGCGACATTATTCCAAACCTGCATTTTTATTTTAGGTCTTCAGCCGACACTTTCATCTGGAGACGAGTGTAATTATAAGCTCACTCACCTGAATCACCGGCATTACAAGCAGACAGTAGTAACATGGGTCAGAGTCACAGCTGACTGATAATAGTCTCTCTTGAATGGCACACACACAAATGATTATTATTTTGATCAATCAGTCTGTTGTTGCAATGAATAATCGGCATCTTTCATACTTTTGTTGTAACTAGAAATCTACAAAAATAGTGAAATGAGACGAAAAGGAAGCAGTATTTCTGTTATACTGTTGTTGTTTTAGTTAACTCTAAATCACAGGTAAGCTAATATGCAAGATTACCTGGTTGCCTGTCAATAATATCTGATTTTTAGCCTTTGTTTAATGTGGAAAAAAACATCTCTCAGCATAAAACAAATATAGATTTCTAGTTCAGTGGTATTTTAGATCTGCTAACTGCATCTATGTAACCAATTTAAATTCTTGTCCATCAAGATATTTGCTGTATAGTATTTTTAAAACATCTTTAAACACTGGTACAGTATATTTCTGTCCTGTGTGACATATTTTCTTACCGATTTTATTGGCTTCCACGTCGCAATAATTTTACTTTATCCATGTTGTTGATAATGCATATTGATTACATATCTAAAACTAGAAAACACTCAGAGAGCGCAAGTCATAATCCAGCTATACTGATGCTAACAGAGTGAACACTGTTGCCCTCTTGTGGTTAAATATCAACATTATCTTTTTAAAACATTAAACAAATACAGGTATTTCTGGTTTTTCAGACAGGATCTCATCCTTGTATCTTTCCTAAAATGTAATAATTTGTTTCTTGGTAACACCTTATCTCACTAAAAAATATAACTGAGATCTGTTCATAGCTTTTCCTATAATGTTGATAACAGACAGGCAAATAAATGAGAACGTAATGTCCTTGGCACATGGAAAATCTACCAGAATAAACGGCATATTGTTTGACTTTATATGAAAAACATTATAGGTTGGACTGTGGGTTTGAAAAAATAAAGGATTTCAATCCCTCTGCAGCGTTGTACCCAAACATGGAGGTTTTGAGTTTTGAATTCCTGGCCAGAGAAGTGACGACAGGGCCGAGTTGGAGGAACTTTGAAACACTGATGGCAGCTATGGTTCAGTGTCCTGGACGGGTCAGCAGAGCTTTAAGAGAGCACACAGGCAGAGCAGTCAGGAGGGGAGGTGATAGAGTCTGGATGGATTAAAGCTCTGACATGGAGCTGGGAAGGAGTCTCAGTATACTGGTTCTTGGACAGACACTTGTACAGGAAAAACAAATGTTCTTAGCTGTGTAGCAAGAAGTTACAAGTGGCAAAGGTCCTCTAAACTTTTTCACTTCCTAAGTTTGGCTTTGACAAAATGACTGACCACATGACAGCCCAGCTCACATGCAGCCCTGACTTCTTTATTATCTTTTCTTAGCCCTGCACATGACAAAAGTTCAATAAGGAAATTTTAGATTTTTATCAGCTTGTTTTGTTTTCCCTGGTGTTGCTGTGTTGAAATATTTTCCTACTTGGATACGTGACTATTGGAGGCTCTATGGGAGTCTGAGTTGGAACTAAAAGTCCTGGATGTTAGCGTTTATGAGGCTTATATGAACCAAAGTTGACCTCAGCCTGGGTGGAGTAAACATCTGTTTTTGTGTGTCACTTGCACAGATGGCCTGTTGCGCTCTCAGTCTGACATGAAGATGTCATCGCACTGCTCAGACAGTAAATGTTTAATTTGGGCATTTAGCTCCATGATCCGTGGTTTTTGTGACAGTATAAAGTATCTGACTCACTCTGTTGGCGCTTGTTGTCGTCTGTTCTGACTCTGTGGTAATTGGAGGGAGCTCGAGGTGGAAGTGAAAGCGTGCGCTGTGTTAGTTGATAATCTCTGGCTGTCTTTGAACATCAATATTGAATGCATTAATTAATTCAGCCTTCCTCTCAATCTGTGTTTAATTGGTATATTTTTAGCTACATTAGCAGCTGGACTCTATGAACACATTTCAGTGTTGGTCAAACAGACCAGTCTCCTATTTATTAAGTAAACTTGTCCCATCTGATGTTATCTAACACAGCTGCTCTGCCATGAAATCTGTGTTAGTTGTTTTTTTATTGTTTGTTTTTGATTGGTTCATTTTACAAAGAGATTCAAATATATATTTTATTACACTGTTTATGGGCAGCTGGGATTTTGTTTTACTGGGCTACATTAATACAAGGACAAGACATTTCAAACACTTCATGTAATACACTGCAGCCCTTTTGTTTTTCTCTATAGTGAAATTATTGTATTGAAAAGGGTGCAACGATTAGTCGACAATAAAAATAGTAACTGACAAATTCACTTGTAGCCTAGATATGTATTTCAGAGGAGTGAGGCCTTTCCCTTCCTTCCTATCTCTGCTCAGAGTTAAACAGCAGCAAGTAAACAATGTAGTGGTGGCCAGTGCTAAATACAGTAAAGAAAAGGATTACATGTGTGTCTTTGTTTAGAATAAATTGGCATAATTTTATTCATTTATAGTTTATATCAGTACTGAACACCGAGCCTGTCCTTGGAGAAGAAATAGGACATTTTTTATTTAATTTTTGTATCCGTAGCAGCTGATATCAGCAGCAAAGTTGATTAAAAGATGTATTTTTGAATGAAGTATCCATCTTTCTTGCCTTTATTATTAATTAGCACGTCATTTAAACAACTTCATGCTGACCGTAAAAGCTGGGAGCTAAATAGGAGCAATTTAATAACTATGTGATTCATAATGAGAGTAGTCGTCTAATCGTTTCAATAGTCGATGATTAATCGACTATCAAAATAGCTGTTAGAAGAGTTTATCAAATTCATCCCTTGCAGGATAAATCTGTTGTGGCACCACAAGACACCCAGAGGTCCATACTCCTGCCTGAGCTGCTCAACAGGACAGGAAAGAAGAAAAACAATCATTAGTTGCAGCCCTAGTATTGAATGAACATTTATTGTACAGTTGGCCACTCAGAGTATCTCAACAACTAATGCTTGAGTCGTGTGCCCCAGAGGAAGCTTGCTACTGACTTCAGTGATGCCCCTGGTTTAGCATCTTCAGTTTTGTGAAGAGTATCTACAACTATTGGACAGATTGTCTGAAAATTTACCTTCAAGATGTGTTGAGGATACATTTTAAGAACTTCGGTGAGTCTTTAACTTTTCATATCACACTGTCTGATACTTTTGTTTATGAGTAAATAATGTGCCGTCCCCTTCAGCTATGGCTGTGTTGAGCTAAAAGTCAGAACTGGTAAACCTGCTCCCACCATCTTAGCAGAACACTGTGAGCAACTTGGTGTTATGACTTATGAGCAGAAACTCACAGAACCACTGGGAATAGATTTTGTCTTGTGTAGATGTTTTGTGTAACAGTGGTGTCTTAGGAAAAAGTAAAACATTGATCTTGTTGCTGTCTGCTGTGACAAGTTAGATCTCTTGGGTTTCATTTGTTTTGCAGGTAGATGAAAATTAAGGCTGCAGTAATTTAGACCCACACATTGGAGGAGGAAACTGATGAGATATTCAAAAGCTATAATTACCCCTAAGTAATCCAATCAGCTCGGTTAAGTGTGTTTTTGACTTCTAGGCCTGATCCTGGTGCATTTTTTGTATTTCCTTTCAGCTTTAATCTCCATCGCTCTCTTCTTGCTTGTTGTCGTCTTATCTTTGAATTTTGCCGCTTTTTTCGCTGACTGACCTGTTTCCTCTTTTCTCGACAAACGCCTACTTCCTCCTTCTGTCTCTCTCAGCACTCTCTTGGTTGCTCATTTGCCTTAGGCAAAGCACAGCACAAACCGTTGTGAAGTTTTCGTGATGCTGAAGGCACTTCACTTGCAGGCAGATTGTCAGACTAAAGTTGTTTAGAAGAAAAGCTCCTCTCTCCATCCACGTACAGCAGCTCCTTGCACAAGAAGCAGGTTGATTTCAAAGAGAGCTAATAGCCCTGTTGGTTGTCAGGTTTTCCGGGTGAGTCTTCTCGTCTTCATGGTGTGTGAGTGGTTTGGTTTTTTTTTTTTTTTTTAACTCTTTCTTCAGGCTACACAGGATGCAGTAGGCCCCAGGGTGCGGCCCTGTGTGCTCCTCTGCCTCCTTTCCTCTCCAGTGTGTCACCAGTGGGCACGAACATTGTGGTTAGATGTTTGCAGTCTGGAGTGGTGAATGTCTTGGTATGCACCGGAGATGCTTTTTGCCTGATCCAAGATGGGACTTGTGTGGTTTTGCTACATTTAACCAGAGAAGAATTGTGATGTCAAAGACTGTTTTTTTTTTTTTAAACAGTTACACGCATTAAGGCCGCAT
Organism: Pseudochromis fuscus; assembly: GCA_900323345.1. Taxonomy (NCBI): domain Eukaryota; kingdom Metazoa; phylum Chordata; class Actinopteri; family Pseudochromidae; genus Pseudochromis; species Pseudochromis fuscus. The sequence goes on along the minus strand of OOFC01050310.1, from coordinate 9,452 downwards.
GATTTGAGGGGTGGAAATGTGGTGTCAGTATTTATGATTTTAGAATAGCTGAAGAAAGAGAGTACTTACACAGCTGATAAATCTGCTGCATTGGAAAGTAATTACTTGGCAATATAAACATTCCCTCACAATACACATTATGGATTAGCTGTATGCCTGTGGGCCTGATTTTGCTTTGTATTATTTTATTCCTCTGGCAAGTGTCGTCTTTTTTTTTTTTTGTCTCCTCGTCTCTAAACGTTCCAGTGTTTTGATTATCTGGGTTTGCAGAACACCATCCAAGTATCTCTAATTGTTTCTGACTCACTTGTTTACCTCAATTTGCTCTGCTTGCAACATACTATTTAGACTATGCTTGTACCTTGTTCAGCAATACTCAGTAGTGCCACTCGTCCTCCTGTGCGTGCAAATGTATAAACTTGGCACACAGGCAGGAGATTCAGCTGCATACGTGTTCAGCGTGAGTGCAAAAGTGGACTTGGTGTCACTTTGCAGGCTAAACTCCCTGCAAGTGTTCGGGGCTGCTAATGAAAGCTGGCTGCTGGTACCGACATCTGACAGGATATCCTGGTTGCAGTGGGGCTGTGAGAACCTGGGCGGGTTTGTGACACAAAGAAGCCCGCTGAGAGGCACATGTGGTTGCTGAGAGTCGCACAGAGACGAGTCACCGGGTTGTCGAGATGCTCTGCCGGATTCATAAAACTCTCCGTTGTTTGTGAGGAAATGATTTGGATTGTTTTCTTGGTGTCATCTTCGTACGTTCATGCACGTCGAGGCTCCGAGAGCGGGGCACTTCCTCCTTTGGTTGGATCTCGAAGCCATATTTCTAAACCTTGACCCAAGCCCTCCACCGTTTCCTTCTGTCTTCCTCCTTTTATTTGCGGCTGGTTTGTCAGCCCTTTGTCTTAGAGCCAGCGGTTGTCCCTGTGGGCTGTGTGGTGGGTATGTGTCTGCTGGTCATCGGCGTTTCAGGGTTCTTACTTTCAGTCCGCTCTTTCTCTCATGTTTTACTCTTTGAAATTATGCTGTGTTATGTGATAATATTTTACATCTGTGATTCCAATCAAGGAAATTTGTTTCATTTATTTTTTTCACTTTCTAACTTTTGCAAACAAAACTGACTTATTGATGATTCAGCTGGACAAAAACACATTTAATTGATTGCGGCAATACACAACAGAAGTCACTGAAAACCTCAGATCTATACGAACTAAGGGTCGAAAGTGTGTTTCTGATAAGCGCGCACATGAAAAGCTGTAACGTGATCATCCTGTGGCGAGCATATGTGTAGGTGTGTGAAGGCGTCACGCTCAGGGCGACAATAACTCTCGGTCCTCTGCACCACGTCTGTGGCCTTTGTCTCAACCCTCAGATAAAGGACGGTGCTCTTTTTGTAGTAACACACACGCTCACACACCGGCCCCTGCAGCTAGGTGAGCCCTTTGTAGAGGCATCGAATGAAGAGCTGGAAGGGGCTCTTTGAAATCCACCCAGCATATGAGATTATACAGACACACCCACACAAGGCAAACATACAGATGTCTGCACATACAGTTTAAAACCTCTACTATGTACATTCTCCCACACTGAAAATGCACGTGATATTGTGAAACTTTGTGGTACACTCACACTCTCTGAGCGTGCTAGAGGCTAAGCAACCAGATGTGGAAGTATAAGAGGATTCGTCTTTATTTTTTTGCAGCCTAAGAACAAAGATTTTGATTGTCATGCTGACCTCTTGCTGCTTGTTTCATGGTCGGTGATTTAAAACGAGCTAAAAATGACTTTTTATTGCTCGAATGTTTGGTTTCTCGTATTTGGTTATGTGATGTTGCTGTTTATGACAACAGCAGATTAAAGTGTTGGCAAAAACCAAAATAAATACTGTTTTTTGGAAACTGTGTCTCGAAGTGTTTAGAGTAGTCAGTGTGAGTCAGGGTTTCTTGTGAAGTGGGTGGAGTATAGCTTATTTGAAAGAAGTTGTATGCTTGGACCAGCTGCCTATGTGGTCTGTGTATGAAGTTGAGCTTCATCCTGTTCAGGTTGGGTTTTTTTTAAGCTTTAAGATGAGAGGAAAAAGCATTTTGCCTATAATGTTAAATAAAAATACTTTATTACACATTAAACAAAGTGTTAAAAGTAGGATTTGTTTTTTTTTTCTAAACAAAAAACATTTATTTAAATTATAAATAAAGTTTTACAATGTTTAGATTTTACTAATGCTTTAATAAAACAACTCATGGAAGATCACAACGTCCACAGTGTCTGTGTCTATAATTCAGACCTTGACATAGTTTGGAAAAACAAGAAGGATGGCACTTTAGTAAATTTATTAACAAAGGCTTTTCTGTTATAAATCTGATGTTCATCAGGGCTGAGTGCTGGTTGGTCAGACTGTCACAGTGTGTGAAAACTGCTGCCTCATGTTCTCTCACACCATTAAGGTTTCTGCTAAAAGATCCCAGGAGGAGCTGGCAGGTCGCACTCCATTTATCTGCCTTGTCTCTCGTAACATCAGCAGATCCATGCTGTGTGATATGAAGGACATCAATAGCAGTAGATCATTTTATTTTATTAAACCACTTCCTTACTTTGACCACTTTCTTCTTTAATTCACTTATAAATACTTTAATCGACTCGTAAGTTAGAAAACTTTTCTCTATCTGATCATCTTTGTTTTGCTGTTTTATCCTTTTTCCACATCTATTTGATCTGTATATTTTTTCTGTTTCTTCTCTGGCTGTGTTGTTTTTTATTATTCTTTCTTGTATTTTCTGGCACATGCCCTCTTCCTTCATAATATAACCCTGTACCCTTTATTTTAATCTACTTTAAATGTCACTAGGTGTTTACTGTCTGTGCCTGCCTCCCTTTAATCTCCATTACTTCCCGCTCCCTTCCTCCCTCTATTTCCTCTCATGTTCCTGTGCATTTCTCACCTTCACCCCCCCCCATCCTTTTTTTTTTTTTCTTGTGCTGCCTCCTCCCTCCAGAGATGATGTGACCCTCACATTACACATCATGAATTATTGAGGTGAAACCGAGCACTGCCCAACAAATCATAGGCCTCCTCTCCCCTCTGTTTCCTCTCCTCTTACCCTCTCTCTCCTCTTTATTGATGGCTTTGTTCCTTAATTTCAACCTCTGGCGGCGGATCAGATCACTGGTTTCTGAGGGTAACACAAGATTTAGTTTTTTCCACTCTTTTGGAGCTAATCCTGAGGAATTATGGCCACTGTTACCCAGCAGCACATGCCTCTCTGGTTACAGCAGGTGGGCGAGTATTTAAGGATAGATTAATTGCACGCATACACATTCATAGCTTACTGGACTGGAGCCCAGTTAGACTAGTGGTTTGATGGTTTTGGCTATTGCATACAGTGCATTAGTGCAATTAAACCATGAGGGTGATTATGTGTGTATTTTTCAGATTCCCAACTTATGCTGTTTTGGGTTAAATTCTGCAAAATAATATGTTCTGGCGAGGGAAATAACTTGGCAAGAAAAAGGGGAGCGGTTGATGAAAGCATTAAGCGTCGGATGTGGTGGATAAAAATGAATGAACAGGGGGAAAAGAGGGGGAGCGAGGAACCGGGTCAGGTCCTGAAGAACTGACTGAGTGCTCCCTTGCAAATAAAAAAAGATGGAGTGAGCTCTGTGTCCTGTTCGCCTGCTTAACCCTCCAGCAGAGCGAAAAATAAACACACACTCACTCACACTCAGCTGAACCAGGTTGCAGCAAATCACCTGCTCTGACATGATGAGCTCTGACAGCAGCTAGCTCGATAACAAGCTTCCATTTACACTGTAAACAGGCTGCAATGAGATGCCAGAGTGACAGATTGGGAGGTGATACACAGACCTTCAGGCCATAGTAAATACTCGTGTCATCATGAGAATATATATGGACACAAACATACATACACACACTAAAGAAAACCCTTGTTGCTAAGAAGTTGTTTCCAGGAGAGGTGCGTGTCGATGGCAGGAAAAACATGTTGATCAAATGAGTCCTGGACCACTTGTAGCTCCTAGTGTGCTGGTGTGTGGAGTTGTGCTGGTTCTCAATTACATTTGAGCGTTTTCGAGCGATCCACCGTGGCTGTGAAATAGGTGTGTGTCCTGGTGTGTGTGTGTATTCCCAATCAATAAGCCCCCAAGGCTGTACATCTTTGAGTCATCTGAAGTTCTCGGAAGACGATGACAAGGTGCTGGGAATACACACATACAGATGCACACATAACATCTTTACTGGAAAGCCAAAGCCACATCCTCTGTCTGAAGGATAGGCAAGAGCAAACAAACCTCCCACTCTTCACTTAAAGGATCTTCCTTTCTGTCATAATGTCGTCGTCACAGCTATATTCTCACTGAATTGAAGTATTGGTACAAACACATCACTATATTTATCCTCTGCTGTTTCCTATTACACATCATGTTTGTTTTCCCCTGTGCAATACCTTAACCTGCTGCAGTACCAAAGGAATTTCCCAAAGATGGACACAGCCACAGTGACGACACCCATTGGTTTGTGGACTTTGTGTTTTGAAGCCAGGAGTTTGGCATCAGGAAGATCTGAGACCACGCCTGTCAGTCAAACCAACCACACACCCAAATATACCTCTCTGTGAGGCCTTTTATCTATTTACATCCTCAAATAGTGGCTGGTGCCTTTATTTATAAAACTGCTAAACGCTGGCCGCTATTTGAAGCCAGCTCGTATTAGGGAAACATCATTATTGCTAATTCCATTATTAAACAGCCTACGTGCCATCAGTTTAGACACAGGTACAGTTCATCCTCAGAGGAGCATACATGTGTGTAACAGATTTTATGAGACATTTTACCGTATTTTCCGGACTATAATCCGCTACTTTTTTCCGACGCTTTGAACCCTGCAGCTTAAACACCGGTGTGGCTCATGTATCGGCGGCACGAAACTCGTTAGCTTTTTACAAGCT
>OOFC01050309.1:9671-36580 GCA_900323345.1 Pseudochromis fuscus | reverse complement strand
CCCAGTTTCTGATCAGCCCCAAGTTCGATTTCAACATGGCGGCCGCAAGCGTAAACCGAAAGAAAAGCTCATGAAATATGCTGTTTATTTGCAGTTTTGACCATTTATGTCACACAACATCATCCGTACTAATCCACGTTATATACAGACAAATCTATAGTGTAATTACTTTGTACAAATGGGATTTTGGAAGGCATCGGCTGTGCTAATGCTAAAAACATTAGCTCCTGAAGCCGGTACAAACGTGCGTAAATTTCCTGTAGTAGTTGTAGTAATAGTTTATAATCAGAGGCGGGTAGAACTCTGTTACATTTACTGAGTTACATGTACTTGAGTGTCTTTAGGGTATTTTCCATGGACGCCGCCATCTGTTTTTCCGACTTTGTATCCGGAACGCATTCAACTGGGATGTGACGTCATTCCGAGCTCCGACTTCCGAGGACAAATGGAACGCAGCATAACGTATGCTTCCCAATAATGTGGTAAACAGGAAGTGCTTCGGTGAAAACTCCTTCCTGCAGAGTATGCGTAATACTTTGTGTCGGTCGACTGTCCGTGTTGTTTTTTTTGTACTCACGTTTACCATCGAGAGGGTCGACGTACTATTTAACCTTTGGAAAAAAAAAAAAAAAGCTGTGGTATGTCGTGTCGGCTCTCTTTATTGGTTGGTTCCGCTTCTTCTTCTTCCTAAATGTTTCTGTGAATAACGTAAACAGTGGGAGTGATACCGCCCCCACTAGTTCCTGTAGGGAACTGCAAGTACAGATGAGGTTTTCCCGGCTGGTATTTGATTTTACCAATAAAAAAACAATAACACGACGCATCGACTCTTGAATTTCTGCATCGATTAATTTTTATAATCGACGTAATCGATTATGTTGAATAATCATTGCAGCCCTACTGTATACTTCTGCATGGGGTACATTGCCTTGATGACATTTCTAATTTCAGAATAATTTGATACAATGATCTATGTACATTATCATATTTGCCATTGCAGTAAATAAATCAAGGCTCATTCAAAAAGACATATGTGTTTAGTTTTTTTTTGTTGTTTTTATCTATGTGCTCTTGGCAGAAATCACTGTGAAAATTGCAACCAGACCAGAGCTTGTTGTGCACAAAAGTTATTTTAATCCTTGTAACCCTTAAGACATGGAGAGTTTTTTTTTCCCCAGACAGGAGGACATGTGTTTCAAAGCTGGTTTAACTGCAGACAGTTTGAAAATCTTCTCACCAGGTAATTTTAAAGTGTGTATCCCAAACTGCATACCGACATAGCTTTAACCAAAAAACAGGCCCTGTGTTACCCTCCTTCACCTCCCTCCCCCCCAGCTGGAGTGAAAGCCTCGCTCCCCTGAGACCGCTGGTAAAAACAGACAAGTGTGTGTATCTGTGTGTCTTCTGGGAGAAAGAGAGAGAAACGTGGTGGTGGGAGGGGGAGCAGTGGATGTGTGTGGAGGGTGGGGGTGAGGGTTTGCTTGGCTCAGCAGTTTTTTTTTTTTTTGCACACAGGCCTGACAAAGACCTCTCTGTTCTCCTGGCCAGTCACTCAGGGAGACGCCCTCATGATAGCTCGGTGCCTATCTCAAGGGTCACGCCTCAACCTCAGCAGCAGGAGAAGCTCCAGTGCCTGGCTCTTTTTGTTTACTTCTCCCTTTCTGCCTAAGAGCTCTGCAAATTAACCCTTTTCTGTCTGACAGCACAACGCTGCCATAATGGAAAGATTCAGGCTTTGTTTCCCTTCAGTTATTTTCACTCTATAGTCAGAGTTTCTGCAGGTTTCAAAAAGTCCAATTTAAGACTTTTTAAGAGTTTTTTAAGATCATAGTGAAAACAATTAAGACACATTTCACATCCATACTGGCAAAAAAGTACAAAAGACATTAAGGAAAATTGGAGGTATGGAATTACATTACAACTAACTAACCCATAGGACTCCAATGTCTTAATGTTGCAAGTTTCAAAGTTTTCTTGAAGAAGGTGCAGTTTGCTTCATATGTTTCCATCCACCAGCTTCAACCGTGCATTAAATTGTTCGTTCTGGAGCCACAAACCGTTGAACTTGCACTTACACATCTTGTACAAGTAATTCAGCTTTGGTGAGGGCTTTTCTTAAAGCCCATGAAAACAGAGCATATCGCCAGCGATGCAGGGTAAATAGCATAAATCAATTGACTTCCTCCCCCATTTGCCCCAGCAACGTGATTTCAGCTGATTCTGAAAGCCGACAAGTGGAGCGTTTCGTACATATTACTGGCATTACGGTATTTTACAGAAACTCCACTTGTCGGTTTTCAGAATCAGCTGGAATCACATCGCTAACGCACATGGCAGAGGAATTACGGCAATTTGATTGACACGTCACTTTCTGTCACCAGCTAAATGTTCGGGGTAAAAGGGTTACGTTTTCTCCACTGTAACCACACACTGTAGCTGTAACGCATCGCGGCGCACACAGCATACTAGCTGGTTTGTGCTCGATGAATTGTTACCGGGCTGCACAGGTGCTTTAGTTCCATTGTGTAGTTATGTTATAGCTTCCTCAAAAATCAACATTAATGCATTTTGAAGACCTAACAAAATCGAATTTACGACATTTTGTGAGTTTTTAGGTAAATTTTAGACATTTTAAGGGCTTAAATTGAAATGATTGGATTTTAGACATTTTAAGACTTTTTAAGACCCCACAGAAACCCTGATGTAAGATGTACACATATTTTTCATAAAAGCCTTCTGCTTACTAAATGTTATACTGGCTTAATATTTTTAATGTTCTGTGCTGCTGCTGTGAACAAAGACTAAGTAAGGACAGAAAAAAACATTTGCAATACCAGCATGATCTCATGAGATGTATCACAGAGTGATGACATTTCAATTATCACCTTCTGAATCCTTCCTGTGTCTCACACTCAGCTCCTCGTGTCTCAGTAGCATCCGTTTTTACATTAGAAATCATTGATCCGCAGTGTTTGTCACATTGGGTTTTTATTAGTACATTGATGCCTCAAGATACTGAGCTTCTAACTACATTAGACAGAAATACATTAAAACATTTCAAAGTTCAGTAAGTGTAAAAAAAACAACATATTTTTCTAAACTGCTAAGGGAAGTGTGAAGGACAGAAATAGGATACATTTAAGGAAAAATATACAAATACAAAGCATTATAACTCAATAGGTGTGGCTGCATCCTCTGAGGAAATCAGTTTCCCATCCACAGAGTTAGTTTGTGTTGCTCTGAAAGGGCACACATGTCAGGTGTAGCGCTGCAGCACAGTGGTACAGCAGCTGAGGAGCCTCTCTGGGGAAGAGCAGGACTTCCTTTATAGATGAGCCTCTGCTCTGTGGACCATGTAATAACAACTGGCTTGTGTCCAAACTGCTAGCTCAGTTTTGGAGGGGACAGTCAGATAATCCTGCAGAGTAGTGGACAAAAAGTGTCTTTAGAAATGAAAAAGCCACAGAAACATATTAGCAAAAGCAGCATAATGATGATCATGATGACTGCTCTCTTGCTTAGTCATCTGTGCACTCTAAAATAGTCAGAATGAGACAAGAGTAAATGGTTAATGGAGTACATTTATATAGCACTTTTTTGACTGTAGCTAGGTCCCAAAGCGCTTTACATTCACTCATTTACACACACACTCACACACCAGTGGCTACAGAGCTGCCATGCAAGGCACTACTCCCCATGAGTCAGTGAGAGCCAAGGACACTTCGACATGTGAAACGATCGAACCCATGATTTTAAGATTCGTAGATGACCCGCTCTACCACCTGATCCACAGCAACATCAAGCTAAAGTTAATATCTGAGACAGAAGCAGCTAACTTTAGTCCATTGACCATCTATAGAAATGGACAAAGCAACTAGATCTCAAAAATTAGGCCAATGCAGAAGTTAAAAAAAGTTCAATACTACCTACGGCCACTAGATGCTGGCTCAAAAAAAACTCCAACCAGCTCTGGACTCGAATCTCATACGCAGTAGGTAGCATCTTCAGATTCAAGGGTCAGACCAGGCTCCTCACGCCTCCCTTCATGTCCAAATATGGTCACTTCTGGCTCCAAACAAGCAACATGGAGACATTCAAAATGCGAGTCCACAAACCAACAGGTGACGTCATGTTAGTTTTGTTCATTATAAATACAGTCTATGCTTTAAAAGTGTTCAATGAGCCAACCTTTTGGTGATCCAGTTTGTTATGCAACATAAATAATGAGACATGTATTCAATAAAGATAAGAAAACAGAATTTCAGGAACTGCTGCTACATTTTAACCATATATTCAGGTATATTGTAAAAAAAAAAAACTAGAATTAAAAAGTTGAACAGTTTAACTTCTAACATCCAAAGGCAGACTGTCAGATTTTTTAAAGATTTTATGTTGCTATGATTTTCCTAACACCACAGATGCTTTCCAACAATGAACTTTCTCAACCCCCTGCCTTCACCCTTAACCTGTAGAGATACCCTCACACACAGCTCTGAAACCTGGTCAACCTCCAAAAAACAAAACAAAAAAATCATCATACAAAGACAACAACAACAAAAAAAAGTTGCCATGAGTCACCACTTCTCGGAGAACAGCTCTTGCAAATTGGCAGCGGCGTTCGTCAGTTACCTGGCACCGCTCTGACTGAGCCACGCTGCCTTCACTTTACAACCGCAGCTCCTCATATACACACACCGCACCACCGCCAAATAAGGGTGGGGAGCAGCTAATCCATCTCCTTGGGTAATAAAAGCTAAATGCAGGCCCTGGGTCGAGACATGCCTGCAGGGCGACTTGGTGCAATGGGCGTCCGCTATTGTCTCTGTCATCTTAGGCCTGTATCAGGGGAGGATAAACTACTGAGATGATAACTGGGTATTTATATGGTGGTGACTGCTGTCTAATTGAAGACAGATGAGTGGTGAAGGACTGTATCACAAAGCCAAACAGTCTCTGGAGACTGAATCTCTTTTCTCCCTTGTTTTCTCTGTCTCTCTGGGATAAAGGGAATTTATGATAAAATGATTATATATTTTATACTCTTGTTACACAGTGCTGTCAAACTGTGTCAGTCACATTCAGACTAACAAACTCCATGTTTCAGACAAGATACAGTAAAATATGTTACAACTTCATGAAGTGTTTTATCAAGAGGGTGGATTTTTAAGATCTAATCCCAGTACCTCTCCAACCTAACAGCAGCTGAGATGTAGAATCCAGGACTAAAGAGGTGGACCACATCCATAGACTGTATATAGAATAGATAAAGCTAACATGACATCACCCGTTAGATGGTGAACTTTTGAAACCAGGAGGTCGGCATTTGAACGTCAACATATTGTTGTTTAGAGCCAGAAGTGACCATATTTAAATATGAAGGGGGGAGGGAGGAGGGAGGAGGGAGGAGGCGGGTCTGACCCTTGAACCCGAGGACACTGCTCAGAGTGTATGTGACTCGAGTTGAGAGGTGGTCTCATTGGATACCAGACCTGTTTATCAAAGTAACCATGTATAGAAATATTGCTTTCTGAAGGCTGAAGATTTTTTTTTAATCAAGTCAATTTGACCGAGCATCTAGTGGCCATTGGGGGTATTGCACTTCCACACTGACCTCATGTTTCAACCCAGTTGCTTCATCCTTTTGTATTCAGACTTTCAGACCATGGATGTAAATAATTGTTATTTCAAACATCTCCTGCTGATCCTCAAAAGTCCAAATGAGGATTGGTGTGTCTGCCCATCACTTACTCCACTTACTATGGTCTCCTCATGTCTATTCCTCTTATTTCTACCTTCCATACATAAGTTTCTAGTTGTCTGTTACTGAATACTTACTAATGTCATGAAGGAGCCATTTTTTCTAAAGTGTAAATGTAATCACTGGCTGCTCCCTTTCAGAAAAAAATTTGTTTATGACACTGTGCCTGTTGGATGAAAGTCAAACTCTGAAGAGAAAAAAAAAACAGGCATGGCTCCAGAGAGGCAGTATCGGTGTACGCAGTGACATAACGACACGGTAACACAACGCCCTTTGTGATCGGTAACTAATTGCATAAGAACAGTGGAGTAACAAAAGTAACAATGTCCAGCCGTCAGTCAGCTTTTGAATCAAGAGTGTGATGAATTAGTTTTGTAAAAGGGCAGAAACAGTTATGTATGTATGTTCATGGACATGAATTATATGCTGTATTGATGCAGTGCAAGTCGACAAGATATTTATAGAAACAAGTGTGATGGGAGTGATGGAGTATGGGATGAGAACAAAGGTATCTGAGATACTGCAGGATACACAAAAGCCACTAATTATTAGTATGATTGTTGTGTAATCGTACATAAGTTACACATGAATAAGACACATCAAAACTTCAAAAGACGCTACAGATATTAAACTGAACATTGTAATGTGTACTCCTTTTTAAATAGATATGAGAAGTATTTTGCCTGCACCATAATGAATACCTCAGCAGTCGTTTTGCTTTTAAATGGATTGACGACTTGATTGTTATTTTATACTCTATAGCCTTCCTGCATTTCCATCTGGAACAGGGGAGAGTCTATTAATACTGTAATATGATGTGAAGGACAAACAGCGTGGGCAGTCATTATGTCTTCCCTTAAAGCTCAGATCCTTTCCTTTCCAATGTTTTCATTTCAATTACTCAGCCCGAGCATAATTTCCTCTAAGTGCCCTGAAATATCTAAGGTCGCTGCAATAACTGTGGCCTTTAGAAGTCCATTGTAAACATTTAAGAAATCAAATTGGCCTTTCTCCATGTTTGGCACAATAAATGGATATGAAATATGACTTTAGGCCTCATGGGAATGTACAGAAAGCAGAACTGCAGAGTCTGAGAGGAGTAGCTGGGAAGTCTCCTCATGCCAAGTTATAGTGTTTCATCAGTGTTTAGAAAGCCAGGGAGTGAATGTGCAGTGAATGATGAAAGAGTGCATTAAGAGCCAAATAATTCATTGTATTACTTACAATATGTTAATCAAATATGTGGGCTTAATTTTAGTTGGATGGGAAAGTAAAAGCTATACATTGCTATCAAGAACAAACCTGGTAGAAGAAATGGATGACGCAAGTGGAGCTTGAAATGAGGCCATAGTTAAGTATTAGGCTTCAAGAAGAGGAAGATTTAGGGGCGTGTTTGATTTGATTGACAGGTCTGTTCTTCCAATGAGACCAGCCCTGAACTCAAGTCTCATTCACACTGGGCAGTGACCTCAGGTTCAAGTGTCAGACCCGCCTCTTCACTGCTCCTTTTATGTCCAAATATGGTCACTTCTGGCTCCAACATGGTGACGTTCAAATGTCAAACTAAACAAACCAATGGGTGACATCACATTAGCTTTGTTCATTCTATAAACAGTCTATGAATATAATGTAATAAATATTGTGAGCTTTACAATGAAGGTAGTTTGCAGGAAAGTATGTTAGACTGTGGTGTTTATGAATATTTCTGTATTTTTTATATACACACATTTGCATGTATTTTTTTATTCTATAATTTTTACTCTCGCTTCATTGTACTGATTGCTGTTATTGTGTTTTTTAATTCTTATTTTATGTGAGCTGCAGAATAAAGTATCTTCTATTCTATTCTATTCTATTCTTTTCTGTGTTTGTGTGTGTGTGTGTGTGTTTCCACCTCATGTACAGTTTAGTTATTAATACTTGAAGTTTTACACATTAACAGATTGTAGTTACAGTGTAGTAAACAGTACCAGCACCATGCAGTTCAAATGTAACATGACATTCTGGTTACATGAGACTTACAAAGCATAAATCAAAACCAGAGAGAGTACAAAACAGGGGTATAAGGTCACACATACTGCTATTACCACCATCTCCCCCCCACTGAACACAAGCAACAAGCTCGGGCTCACACTCCCCAGCAGTTGCTGCCCTGCTCTGCAGCTGGAAGACCGAGGGAGTGAAGCATTGTTTTGTATGTTAACACAGTCTATCCCGCTGAGGTAAAAATAGTTCCCAGCTCTATTCTCTCACAGCAGAGCCAGCGATGGCTCAGCCAAAAACAATATTTGGACATGGCAGCAGATGTCCCCAAACAAGCCCAGTAGAACAGGCCTGTGAGGGGAACTTTTGGCATTGCCCGACTCTGGGGAGAGAGTGAGGGGAATGAGCTGGAAACAATGTGGTTTATGAGGACACTTGAGGGAGAGCATGAATGCTGGCTTGTATCTCAACTTGAGACACTCAATGGGAGGCTCGGATTTATAGATGATGAAGAACCTGCCTCTTTAAATGAAGTGGGGGATGGTTCATTGAGTTCACCGACTAATTTCTGGCTGCATGCGTCTGTGCACTGGGTCAGGGAGCTTTCTGATCTGGGAGCTGAGAATAAGGTCTTTCTTTTACTTTTGCAATTTCCTTGATTTTATACGGTGTGATATCTGCACAGTGAAACAGAAAATTACGGGAAATGAGCACTAATGCTTGCCTTTCAGTCACAGATAAACGGATCACTGCCACTGTCTTCTGAAGAGTCCTCTTTACAGCCATGTCTGTGTTTCTCTCTCCAGAAGGTCACCGGATTGTGCAGCATTAAATAAAACATAATATTCATGGAAAAACTATGAAACTGCCAGGAGAGACTCGCCAACCTTGATGATCTGATAAGTAAATCACTTTCAGACACATGGAAAGCATTGAAGATGACACACAGCTCTGTCCACACACATAATGACCACTATTACAGCAAAAAGAAAGCCTCCTCCTGAAAACACAGACGAATATCTTCATAATATTAAAATGTATCTTCACAGAGTCTGAGCTGTCTCAGTTAATCCATGCAGTCTCTGTCACTGCTCATCTGTTGCAGCTCTTGAACTCCTGAGAGACAAAAGCCTGAAACTGCACAGTGCCAGTGCTGAGTAATAAACAGACTCACAATCTGACAAATATTACAGAGTTATTGATGTAATTAGATAACATAAATCTACTTTTTAATAGAAAATATATGGGATTGTGCTTAGAACTTAGACTGTACAATGTAGCAAAGTAGAACTTCCACAAAACTTTTCAAAATAAAATAAGAGGAATGCATCATGCTAATGAAGTTAGAAAGGTTGTGAGTATTAGATGTCTTGTTTTCTCTGAGAATGAGGAGAAATGTATCATGATTCCCTGTATTTTAGTTGGCTTTGATTATGGTTATGATTTCTTGTATTTAGTTTTGTATTTACTCTTGTTTCTAGTTTTGGTCTTTGTCTGTCTTTCCACATTCTATCATCATATTTTCAGTTGTCATGTCATTTCCTGTTTTATTTTGTAGTCTTGTTCCTGAAAGCGTTCCTTCCTTCCCAGCCTGGTCTCACACCTGTCATGATTTGTCTCGTCACACCTGTTCCCTGATTGTTCATCCCACCTGTGTGTCATGGTGCCTCGTTACCCATTGTATTTAACCTCATGTGTCTCACTGTCCTGTGTCAGTTCATTTGTCCTCTGATCCCTGCTCCCATGGGTTTTGCATTTGTAGGGTTTTTGTAGTTTTGTTTTTTGTTAGTTTTTCCTGCCATGATTATGCAGTGCTTCCAGTGGGTTTTTATTTCTTAAAGATCTTTTTTACTTGGAGTCCTGCGCTTGGCTCCTCCTTCCTGCTACACTTGACAAAATTAATGTGACATGAAGGAACTTCTTCTTTATTTTTGTCAGGAGGTTATGTTTTGGTTTGTCTTTTACTCTATTAGCAACATGATGGACAAATTTGTAAACAGACTTTGATCATTTTCTTGTATAAGCCCAAAATCACTATTTCTTATTATGACATCAGTACAGCTGGATTATATCTTGATGGGGGTTGTGCTCTGTGAGTAGTTTGTTTAGTGGTAACATTGTATTGCTTAGTTTTGTACTGTGTGCAGCTCACAGCAGGACTGGGTTCGAACCATGACTGTGGTTCATGGTTCACTTTGGTTGGAGGTTTTTAAAAGAATTGTTTTTAATTATCTAAATCTGCGTTTTTGTGTGGATGACAGGCCAAATTGTAGAAAAATATCTTTTGTGAGATACCCTGCTACGTGTGGACAAGGCCTAACTGATTCGGCGCAGACCAGATGAAATGCAACAGGCAACATGCCGACATGCTTGGATATAATGTTGTTTATATAATAACAGTGTTTTTCTAATAACTAATCGCTGTGGCTGTGGATTTTGGTCAGTTTTTCATTTCCACTGCAAATAAGACTGTGACCTTGGAGGATTTACAGTGTGGTCAGAAATACTAACAGTCATATCTGATCTAATAATGATACAATTATCCATAAAGTGCTGTTCTGGGTTCTCTTTAAGATATAAGACAAACAAACTAGCACTGACAGCTCTTATTTAAATGGAAAATAAAGCAAATGTATGTTATCTCACTATCTAGCCTCGGCACAAAACACAAAGGTCATTTTCTGTGTATACGAAACTGAGCCAGTAGTAATTTTTATCTAAACTGTTTTGTTTGTACATTTCAGATAAGAAACCGTGTTACCCAATGAACCTCAAGGTGGATTATCCAACTAGATCCCTCTTTAGCTATAACTTCATCCACCAGTTGTCACAACTTTTCTCATAACTTCAGGAGTCACTTCAACGCCACTAAAAGTCATAATACTGATTTTCCATCTCAATCAGCAGGATCAGTGAGAGAGAAACTTACACCTCCCCCAGAGACCGTCAGACAATGGCCCTCACATCAGGTTTTTACTCCCCCTCCTGAATCAGGCTGACAAACTGTGACCTGGACCTGGCACTGTGACATGGCAGCGGTTCAAATCGACAAGCGAACAGACACGAGTGCAACATTATCCTATCTCCACGCCACTGTTAAAAGACAACCTTAACTTTTTTATTTTCTTAGATCTATTAAAGACATACAACATAAGTTTTTGGTATTGACTAAATAAACACATTAACTGCAGTACTTTCTTGTATCCGAGTGTACTTCTCCAGCTTGTTAATAATCAACTACTCAGTCAGTCTGTAATCAAACTTCCAGGTGCAGTCTGAGATGTCGTAAACTCTTTGCGGTTATGCAATAAAAACACCTGAGTGTACACCTCCTGCTCCTCAGTGAGCCTGCTTTGTACAGTAACATAACTTTGCGTGACATCAACAAGGATAATAAGGTTGTTTTTCAGTCATCGACAGATCCAACCAGCTGAACCAGAAATGCATCAGGTTATGTTGGAAGTTTGAAATTTTGGCTGATATTACACAGCACTGTTCAGTGGATCTTGTTGAGCAACAATTAAGCAGCAGCACAGGTGGGTTCATGTCACAGTAGTGGCATTTAATTATACATCGCACGAGAGAGACAAACAAGTTCAAACACCGTGCAGCCGAGCTGTGGTCTAATGCCGTCGGGGGGGAGGAAAGGGTGAGAGCGGAGGGGAAGGAAAAACGAGGCGACGGAGCGGCTCTCATTGTCACTGCGCTGGCTTATTGTTCACACTTGTTCACATGCAACACTCTGCAGCACGTGACCTGCAGCTGAGAGGACCTTTCTCTATCTGAGGAAAAGGTCGCGTGGCTGCGCTGAGAGAAGGTGAGGAAGGAAACGGTGACAGGATGGTCATGTGTTGAGCTTCCTGAGATAAAGCTAGTCGAGCCCATTTATGTCATTCAAACTGAGGCGGAGGCTGTAAGATGTCATTCAAACCATGAAAGCTGAAGAATGGAGAAAATGATACATTTTTGATATGATGTATAAATCCCAGTTCATCTCAGCTGTTCAGTCACATCAGTCAAATTTAACAAATTGAGACACTGAATGGCAATGCCCATTTTTTTATTTGCTGTGGTCACACTTAAGAATTACACCTTAGATCAGTGGTCCCCAACCTTTTTTGCATCATTGACCAGTTTAATGTTGGCATTATTTTCACAGGCCGGCCTTCAGGGTGTGGCAGATAACTACAGCAAAAATAAAATAACACGAATGGCATAAAAATGTTGATGTTTCCCCTTCGCAAAGAAGCTCTTCAAAGACCTTTCTTGTTTACTCATTTTCGTTAGTTTGCAGCTTATTTTTAGGGGAAACCTATCTGATACGTTGTACGAGACACGTCGTATCATGTGACAAGTGTATTGATGTTACAACAGGCACAGATGAAAGTTACATTGTAGAGAATCTGGTCTTTTTTTAATAAAACACTTTTCGGACCTCTTTCGGTCTCTAATAATCAATACAATGGTAAATGGACTACATTTATATAGTGCTTTCATGACCTTAGCTAGGGCCCAAAGTGCTTTACAAGGCAACTCATTCACCCATTCACACACAACAATGGCTACAGAGCTGCCATGCAAGGCGCTAGCCACCATTGGGAGCAACTTAGGGTTCAGTGTCTTGCCCAAGGACACTTCGACATGTGGACAGGAGGAGCCAGGGATCGAACCAACAACCTTACAACTCACAGGCGACCCACTCTACCAGCTGAGCCACAGCCGCCCGTATGCAATGGAAATTTTATGAATTATTTTTTCTTTCTGTGCGGCCCGGTAACAAATGCCTCACGGACCGGTACCAGGCCCCGGCCCAGTGGTTGGAGATCACTGCCTTAGATCACTTCCTCTTTGGTTTGTGGATTAAAACAGAACAACCCACAACAACTGTGAGCACTTCAATCAAAGACACTTTTTTACCTTTTTCCTTTGTTTAATTCAAATAATTCCATAAAGGTAAAAGTCCTAAATATAAATTTAATTTTAAGGATCAGTGAAATCCATAATTTGTTGTCTGTATATCATTTAATACCTTCAAGATGAATGACCTGCTGCAAGAATGATGCATTGAATCTTAAAGCCTTTTCTCATTTGAACTTTTCAAAGTTTTCACTGCTCTTTTTCCATGTTTGATGTGACTTTCGGGAACAACCTACCGAGCTGAATCACATGTTCAACAAAGGCGGCACCATGAAATTAAAACAAAGTGAACGTGCTCCAGGTTTGCAGTGATGAGCACGTTAATAGTAGCAGTCAGGGAGCGTCTCAGATGTAGACAGCCCAGCTGCAGGCTTGAATGTGACACGCTAACATTAGCTTCATTCTCTTCGAACTGGTGGCAACTGAAATGTCGTTCCATGTGAGACTCGTCTCTCAGAGGTTTGCTGAGAAAATTGCCTTGTTATGATCTCTGTATGTCAGAGCCATTTACTGTAATAGTACCAGACAAATCCAACCACTGGCCCCGATGTTGACAGTCATACAGCACATCTCGGGCTCTGGTTTGTTTCAGAGGAGACGCAGTCGTTTGGCTCGTCTCCAGAGGAAACAGCATCTGGAGTTTTGCTCTTAATGGGCTTTACTTAACGGTAAAAGCACTGAGTGTGATGGACTGTGTCTCACTGAAAAACTAATGTGGACATCAAGTGGACATCAGCTGTGAAGAGTTTTAGATAAAATATTCATCATTTATATAATTTTTGTGAATTAAACGTGAGCTTGTCCAGTGTAAATATAACCATGTGGTTTAACTAAGTGAGTACTGCGTCTTTTATGGTACTGACAGACCACCATGTCTCGTAGTATTCACACTGCTGTTGTTAGACTCTATAAAATTATAAATCAGTTAAATTGAAGCCAAAACGAAACTGTTTTTTTTTTTTTAATGACTCCAGTTCATTAGCATCATTTCTGTTTGAAGCTGCCTTATGTTTTAAAACAGCAAATACTATATTTTTTGGACCATAAGGCGCACTGGATTATAAGGCGCATTAAGCGACTATCTCTTAACAGGTGCCACTTTGGGGTCCTTATACACACCGTAATATTGTGTTTATTTATTTATTAAAAAGGATCCCCATTACCTGTTGCCAGTAGCACCAGCTAGTCTTCCTGGGGTCCGAAATAATGTGTGTCAGCGGAGTAATATATACTGTGATACGTATTACTCCGCTCGGCTCTTGACTACGGTAACCGTAATGCTTCGACAATCCATCAAGCGGTGCGGCTTCGTAGTTCACCAAAGTCGTACTAAAACATTTTGACAGATTTTTGAGCGCCGTGCACCACCATGAAATCAGTTTGAGCTCAGTAAACACAACCAGAATTAATACATAAGGCGCACCAGATTATAAGGAGCACTGTTGATTTTTCAGAAAATTAAAGGATTTTAAGTGTGCCTTATAGTCCGAAAAATACGGTAATCTGATGTACATAACGGTAAAGTAAAGAAAATAAATTGTTGCAGAGCAGAAATGACTGCTCTGGTGTGGCATATTAACAGCAGACAGTTACACAATTTTACAATTTGGCATAGTGCTCGACTCGACATTTTCCACACAGTTTAATACCGGCGTTAATCTGACTGAGCACATATCTGCCCTCTTCAAGTTCGCACGCGTTGCCAGGTTGGCTGAGTTTGCTCGGCCGAATGAGCCCAATTTAACGGGTTGTACCGACGACTCCTGCTGCTTTTGTTTGGCAGCCTTGTTTTCCGACGCTCAGGATACTTGACCTTAAGGCCCACATAGCGACGTCTTCAGCCAAGCAAGATTAAAATGACTGTTTTGAGACTATATTATCAGCCACCAAAATAAAATCATAAAAATATGACAAATAACAGCAGAAACAAGTAACTCAGGGCCACTGAAGCCAGACTGTTTTCCTGGTGCTGGCAGATGTGACTTGCCAAATACCCTCCAGCACTTTGTGACTTGCATTTCCACAGCAGGTCTTAACACCAGAGACGTCGAGGCAAGGGAATCTGCTGATGTATGAGAAATACTGTCTCTGCAAAATGGACAACCAAACCTGGACCATGTAGTGTGTCCATCAGTCTTAAATCTGTTGGGCTGCTACATCCCAGTCAGGGCTGGGCCTGAACTACAATTAAAGCCAAATGTTTGCAGTTGTGGGGTTTTGTTTTTGTTTGAAACTTTATGGAGAACTTTAACATCTTTCAGTTTGTTGTTTTAGTTTTCACCCCTCTGGTCTGCAGAGTTCAATCAGGCAACAAGTGGACAATCAAATAAAAGTTGAAAATTTAAGTTGATTGTTTTAGACGTTATCACTCATCACAGTCTGAAGCTTGTCCTGAACCAGTTTAATGTGTTTCTCTATTGAACACACACATGTGATGTGTTGTCACTTCTTGTATCACAACCAGTGTTCACACTTCCAGATGCATCCTGTGTGATCGGATCACAAGTGGATGAGATTATTTACAAGTGTGAATGGCCACCAACACACTGAGATCCGGTCACTAAAAACCACATGTGGAGGTGGTCTGGGACACATGTGACCACACATCTTTTGTAGTGTAAACACTAATCCGTCATGACTCATCCTGGATGAGGACGGGACAGAAAATGCTTCTGCTTTTGTTGTGTCTCTTTCTTCTTGTCCTCATGTTCTTATTTGCAAATCATAAAAACAACTTTGTCCTTTCACCTGAAACAGTTTGAACAGCCGGTACATGCACAATTGAATCATTTTGCCTTCTCCTCTCTTTTAGCTAACTTTGCCCCAACGTTGCCATGGTGACACAAGCGTTTGTCAGCGCAGTTTGGAGACACATGTTGAAAACACAGTATGAACACAGATGGGTCTCGGCTGTCCACTTGTGATCAAATCACCTGAAATGCACGTTAAAACCAAATGTGAACAGGAAATACAGAAATACAGTTTTCTTTGAGAATTGTTTGTATTAAAGAAATTACAATCCACATGTAAGTTTTCTGCCAACATGGCAGCTGATGCATGTGTTGCCTTTACTTTCTCAATCAACATTACTGAACACAACTTTCAGTTTTCAATTTAATAAAAAAACATGAACGCTCAGCTTCTCACCAACCTCCACTGTCTGCATCAAGGACACATGCAGTGGAAAAATGTTCAGTGAACTTATTGACCTCAGCAGGAATCTGTCATTTAAATGATAAAAGTGATTGAAAAATTCTTGAAGGCATTTACCTCCTGTTGCTATTGAAGCAGCTGATAACAGAAGAGAGGAGACATCTGTTATATTTTGTGGACATTTTAAAGCTAAAATAAAACAATTTTAATGATTGTTTCTATTGGATATCCTGAGCAGTGAGGTGCAGTTGAGCCTTTTTTGTAAGAATCTTAAAATTCACTAAAACAGTCTGAACCCCCAGAAAGCAGCACATTGTTGAGCAGTGTAACTCTAAAATACAGATTAGCTGACTCATGTTGACAATCTATCAGCTGTGTCCTTACCACGGCCGTAACATTTCAAAAGATGTGTTGTTCTCATCAACACTTCCTGTGAGTGTCTAAGAGATACTGGTCTGCTTCATGCTGACGATGTGTTGTCATAAGTTATAATTAGAGTGTGACTTGCTGTTCCCACCAGACACTTTCCCACAGCTTGATAGACATGGAAACCTCATGTCAGACACCGACGGCTGTCGATAACTTTGTGGTTTCAGACCTCAGCATTAAAAGGATATGTACAGATATGAGAGAAATAAACCCATGTGTGATGCACATGTTTCTGCACAAGTTCCTCTGACCTTTCACACAGACCAAGAAATAACAAAAGCTACTAACCCAGACACTGGTTTCACTGCCAGTCAAGTTCCTGTGTGAATGTCTCACTCTGTATTGTTACATCATCAAATCCACTGCTTACAAAGCAAATACTGATCAACAGTGTTACATGAAATTAGAAATCTTCTTAAATGTATTCCTGTTTTAGGGCTAAATGAATAATATATTGATACCCGATTTGTTTTGCATTGTGCTTGTCCATCGGCCTTCTGTGTGCACAGTGATGCACTGCTTTGCATGTCAACACCACCCACGGTCCACTAGTAAAAGTTTCCCATGATCATAAAAAGTGTTGTCAAAAACTGAAGCTTCCTCGTAAAACACCATCTTATGAGCCCCGTGTGACCTTTCTACCAGCGGACCAGCTCGGACCTCCTCACTTCAAGCATTTCATTTCAAATTTAAATTACACCAAAGTTTCCCAGTGTGAGTGGGCCTTATTAGAAAAATTGCACTGACAGTCAAGGCTCATCCATTTTTGGCGCAGGATTAATTTAGTGTTGAGACATTAAACTTCTGGTTGCTCAGCAGTGAGCAGGGGAATCAGCCTTTGGCACCACAGACACTTACAAAAGGCCAAAAGGGGAGCTGAGCGGAGCACACGCAAACATGAGTAATGACATCCAGCTGCTGCACACACTGTTGGTGAAACACACAAGAAACAACATTATTCAAGCTTTAGAGAGTTAAACCAGGTGCTTTCTTCTGATGCTTTCTTTGCATTATATTGTGCATTACACCAGCACACACCTTTTTAAACACACAGACTTTGTGCATTAAAGAAGATTTACAAAGGTTACAATCTGCATAATCTACTTGAAAGTAAAAATCCTTCATCCATGCTATCATGTCCTCAGTAAAGTCTCACATAGATGAGGGATATGCTGCTGTTTACATTTATTTTCTGTTTACACTTTTATATATTTATGTTTCATGGAGGCAGCAGGCCGTCTGTGTGTTTGTTTGCATTGAAAGATTGACCAAATATTGGATCATGAATAATTTTCTTGAGGAGAGACCTCACTGAAGCAGTTGCATAAATGAGCACTGACAGTCACACACAGGGGAAATTCCCAGGAGACTATTATCTAACATTAAAGGAGCTGACATCACTGTCCGTGGAGACTAAACTAACAGAGATACTCAGAGCATCACAAGACATCTGGGGAGTTTCAGTGTTGTTGGGAGATCACTGCGATGATCACGGTTTTAACACGCAGAAAGTTTTAGTAATACATAAATATAAACGTAAATTTAATAAGAAATCTCTCAGAGAGCACAAATCTCCACCAAGGCATAATCCATGTCTGATCTCTACCTCAGATTGTAAACATTATCGTCCTGTATGTGTGTAGATTTTCAACAACGTACATAAAATCTAACAAAGTTGTGAATTTTGCCCAAAGTGCCAAAATATTTTACTGTCTTAATTTGAACCTACTGCTTCCTTCTTCTTCCTCCTCCGTTCAGCTCAAAGATGCAGTGGTGACATGTTACCGCCTCCTACTGGTTCTCTGCTGCAATTGTCTCTGTTAAAAAATTTGGCCAGTATAAATAATTGGGATTTTCTTGATTTATTTTTTTTTTCGGACTGAATCCCATCCTCTGATGTGTAATACCCTATCTCTTAAAATAAATTAATCAAGATTTATTCAGTAGTTTGTTTTTTTGTTTTTTTGCTAACAGACAAACAGTCAAATGAAGGTTAAAAGATGATGTCCTTGGTGGAGGTAACAAAAATTATTTTAAAAAACTTGTAATTGAGTCTGAAGCAAGAAAAAAAAAGGGAACTGCTGTACCAAACTGGATCCATGTTTCTGCTCTCAACTAGCTGACCTGGTGGTGTGTGGTTCAGTTCAATAATTACCCCTCAGTGCAATAAAGATGTGAAAAATTCTCTTACTCGTCAACAACTAAAAAAACAACAACAAAAAAGTGTAAAAACCTGAACAAAAAACTATACAATATCATCCATTGATGATTTATCTAGTTTCATGATACATATTTGTATATTTTTATATATTTTCCTGTTTATGATGTGAAGCTGGTGGCATGGTGGTACAGTGGTAGGGTGGTAGCTGTTCACAGCAAGAAGGTTCTGGGTTTGAATCTCAGCTTGACTTGTGGAGTTTGCATGTTGTCCCTGCATGTTGTGTGGGGTTTTGACCAACAACCTGTCCAGGGTGTACCCCGCCTCTTGCCCAATGACAGCTGGGATAGGCTCCAGCAGACCCCAGCGACCCAAGCGTGGAATAAGCAGGTATAGAAAATAGATGGATGGATGGATGTTCTAATGGGCGGCTGTGGCTCAGGTCGTAGAGCGGGTCGCCTATGAATCGCAAGATTATTGGTTCCTCCCGTCCAAGTGTCGAAGTGTCCTTGGGCAAGACACTGAACCCTAAGTTGCTCCCAGTGGTGGCTAGCGCCTTGCATGGCAGCTCGGTAGCCATTGGTGTGTGAGTGTGTGTGTGAATAGGTGAATGAGTTGCGTTGTAAAGCGCTTTGGGACCTAGCTAAGGTCAAGAAAGTGCTATATAAATGTACTCCATTTACAAGAGTCCCATTGCACTTGTACCTGTGCAAATGGAAAATAAAGATCTAATCTATTCTAATCTAAAAACCCCACACAAGACACTGAGGTATGAAGTATTCGTAGTATATTGATACTTTCTGTGCATTTCAATATGCTCATAGTGACAAAAACATGGAAGCCGGATTCAGTCTTTCACTTGAAATATGGTCACACAGCACAACTTTAGAACCATTTGTAAGACACCATAAACCATGAGGAGGCTAAAAGTTGCCTCTTTTCCTTCATCAGATGTTTCTTAAATCTTTCCAGCGAGAGTATATTTGTTAAGAGGCAAGAACAGTCCTTGGAGAGGCCAGCACTTCATCACAGGACACATCAACCTCCTGGGTGTATTTCAACTGGGAGCGGCAACGACCAGACCAAAGCCATCATTTCTCATTATTCCATCGTCCCTGTGCTCTGCGCTGGTGAAGTATTTACAGTGTTCACAGTACAACCATACACACGTTAAGCATGTACATGACGGGGTTGTGTTTAGATAACTTGATCTCCTCTATCTATACAGCGAAAAAATATGGTGGTCAGGTGGGAGCAGCTGTGAAGTTCAGCACAGCGTTAGTGCTACAAGTATAAACAGCCAACTCATAAGACTGTCACTGAGCTGTGTTCATGATTCACTTGAAGCACTCAAATGAAGAGACTGTGGCAGGTTATAATTTCAGTGTCAGCTGAGAGAAACGGGGGGAAACTGTTTGGGGGTTTGAGGATGGGGAGTGGGGGGCACCAGCTGCGACTCCCCTTCGAGGTCAAAGTCTCAGCTCGAAGCTGACAGTAAAAACGCCACTGTAACCTGAGATCTGAGATGGAGGGAGCGGGACGGAGGGAATGCAGAAAAACAAATCCTTTCAATGCTGTCAGTGTGTATTAAAGAGAGTGGGATGGATTAGTGCAGGGTGGGGTGGTGGAGCATCCCTTCCCCCCCGGTGCTTGACAGATAGCTGCACACTTGGGCAGAGAAAGGCGAAGGGGGGAGGAGGTAAGACGAGAAGAAATGTGCTTATTCGACACAATTTAAAAACACGACAAATAGGAAGAGGGAAATAAAACAACTTGTGTGATTTTCAGTAACATGATGAAGGAAGCATGTGGAGGAATTTAAACTACCGTATTGCACCTGTCTATAAGCAGCTATTGAATTTATTTGAACAGTTTCATGTGGTCCACTCTGACCGGGTCTGATGTGACGAGGCTAAATGTATCGGCGGCACGGAGCTTGCTAGCTTGTAAAAAGCTAACGAGCTTCGTGCCGCCGATACATGAGCCACACCGGTGTTTAAGTTCAAAGCGTCAGAAAAAAGTAGCGGCTTATAGTCCGGAAAATACGGTAATCCAACTACAACTAAACTCATTTTAATGTTTAACTCAACACATTCCTCTGTTTAAATACCAGATATTAATGCATCTTCAGCAAGTAATTAAAGCTGAATATTGAGAGGTGTTTGTGTGCATACTCTGATTTCACATTCTGTCTCTGTATCACCGTGTAAACGTCAGGAGCACCAGCTGTGACCCCGGGTATGACCCTGATGACCCTCTGACCCACATCCCAACCTGCAGATATGACAGGGTGAAAAATGTGTGGCGACTCCACACCACATCACTATTACCTACAAAATAAAAGCATAATGTGGCCGAGGCAGATGAAAAAGACTGTTCGGCACGCACGCACGCAGAAAACAACACGACCAACACCAACCAAAACAAAGGGGGATATCCTGTTTTTCCTGAGCCCACTTCTCCCAGAATAGCACAGCATGGCAGGGAGGTCGTTATCGCTCTTATCGCAGCCTGCTGCATAATGGCCTGTGTGGCGAGGAAACGTCGCGCATTGTTTTCACACGGGCTTCCTTTCAGACGAGGGGCTGAAGCAGGGCCCTGCACTGCGCTGCTATCTCTGTAGCTCTTCTCCTGCGCTCATTAAGACACCGTATCTCCATCAGCTAATGCTTAATCAGCTAACCCCGCCCACCGCAAACCCTCAAATCTTCAGTTGCATGCGGAGGAACTGTGCAAACATGTACAGACACACACTTTTTAACACATCACCTCCTACTTTTCCTTGTGTGGTGGCATGCAGTATTTGCAGAAGTTACACAAACTCTTCACAACCACTGTTTTGAGTGGTGTCAGAAACTATTAATAGACTAATAATGCACAAACTAACACGCCCCTCCTGCAGATCCATATACGCTGGGAATAATTTACACTTTTTGCACCAAACTTGCACACGCACGAGACACATTCACACCATCAGTTACACCCATATCTGTGTCACTCCCCTGAGCGTGCCACTTCTCATATCCACACTCACTGATAGTTCGGTATGTAAAAGGATCACAGGCTCATAACAAGCAGCTTTACAACGGCAGCTGCAGCTCCGCTCATGTGCGTGTCGCTGGCGTGCCTCACTCCATAAGTAAACCCACGCTCCAGGTATTTGTGGCACGCCGGCCCGGGCCATTGTGCACTTGTGCGAGGAGTCGAGGCGAACTTCAGCAGAGGTCGAGAAGTCAGCAATTTAAGCAGCAAGGTCAAGTCTTTTACTTAGAGAGCAGGGTGGGTGGAAGTCTTGAGATGGGATGGTGCTGCAGCTTCATGCCTTTCCACTGGAGGACCATAACTCTTGGAGGAGAAGTTTTTCCACTGTGCTCCATTTCTCTCATGATACATTTTACATCTGTGTTTCTAAAGTATCCATCCTTCAGTCTAGTGCGCCAGCTGCTACCAAATTGGATGGTCTCCAATGAGTGTGCATTGTAGTGAACTCTAACCTTATGTGCAGATATTGGAGTTGAGATTTGATCTGATACAACAAAAGACAGAAGAAAATATTTAGACGTGAAGTCACATGTAACATCATTCATCTATGGCGGTAAAGAACAAGTACTGACAGAGTTGATAGTGTTTGTTGTATTTATCCCTTTGAGCAAAACTGAAGTTCAAGATAAAACACACAATGATAGTGTGCATAACTATGTAACAGATGGTTTACACTGAGTCCTGTCATTTTACAATGTAAACATCAGTTTAATGTCAATGCAAACAGGTTCCTCTCTGCTCGCTGACGACTCAAGGTCATCATGGCGGAGCAGCGCTGACCCCAAATGCACCGCATAGTGAAAGACGTGCACCTGTCTCGCTAAGTGTCAGGACCAACTGTCGAGGACAGACGGTCGTGGGAAAACTTGGAGCGTGGTACCGTGATGTTTTGTTAGTCTGTCTCAGCTGAGTGGGGGGATGGTTTGCCAGCTGAGGGAGACGAGCTAAATTTACAGTCCGATCCATCTGACGAGCCAAATGTTCCATAAGCTCCACGTGTCAAAGACCATGAATGATATTTTAAGAGGTTTTCAATGTGTTTAATTAAAGCAAAAGATGAATTATGACTGAATCATATTCACACTTTTGAAGATGAAAAATGTGTCTTGCTACTTTTGCCTCTATTGAATTGTATTAATCTATTTGGCTCCACAGAAACAACAGTGTTAGGCAATATTCTATTTTTTTAACTGATGAAAAATTATAGTTTAAACAAAGATAAATAATTCATGAATTATTTAAAATGGTGTTGCTTAAAAACTGCCAACAATGCAGCTTGGACTTGATGTTTGGTTTTGTCATTTCTGTGGATCAAGAGAGGACAGCTGAAATAATTTGGCATGCCATGTCTCACACATCACCCACACTGTCTGAACATGGACGGTGGACAAAAGATGTCTAGTTTGTCTGCATGTGATAACCCACACTTCTCGAGCGAATTGTTTACATCTTAGCTGCGGCGCACGATTTGAGGAACTCCAGAGAAATGATAAGTGAGATCACACAGTGAGTGTTTTGAAGGAGAAGTTGTGGTCGGCTTTGTGACGGACGTTGTACTGTGTGTTTGAAGCACGCGAGGACTGTCCAACACGCTGCAAAATTAGAACAGAAAACACAACAGATTATGTTACTACTACATGATCACTGAGCTCAGTTACTGTGGCCCTGCCTGTCAAACTTTCAACTCATGTAAAAGTTCAACCTTTTCTGTGCCTGGAGGTCCCTGAACCGGGAACACTCTGTATCGGTTTAAATAAACACAACCAGTGCCAAAAAAAAAAGAAAAAAAACAGATTTTTGTTGCAGTGTTTTACATGTCACTCTGACCTGGTGATAACAACAAGGAGATTCATTTTATTTAAAAAAAAACTAAATAAAAATCTGCCAAGACTCTCCTATCTATAGATCCATGCAGAGCCCGGGGATATTCAATTTGGTGTTGCAGTGTTGCAGCTGTGGCCAGTTAAATTTGAGGATGTGTTTTTCTGGTGGAAATTTCAAAATGTAACCAAGAGCTTACACAGTGGCAGATTATTTAGATCATTTAAACTCAGATTAACCTTCGGTTTTAAACATTAGACAGGAAAGGCTTTTAGGATGAGGAGTAACAGCTGTGTTAAACAAGACTGGAGTGTAAAACAATCATAGACTGTAAATAGAAATAAACAAAGCCACCGGGGCTCAAAAATGAGGTGAATGCTAAAGACCAAAAAAAAGTGCAATACTCCCAACAGCCACTAGATGCTGGTTCAAAAAAACTCTGCTTCCAATTCATATCCATTTTAAAAATCATAATTTTCAATTGTAAAATATTCAGCAAATCCGTTATTTCACACAATATTCTGATGTCATTAACTAAATCCAACTCTTTATATTACTGACTTGGTGATCCATCTGAAACAATGTTCATAATTAAGTAGATATTAGGCTTCAAAAAGAAGAATATTTAGGGATGGAGTGAGTTTGATTGACAGGCCTGGTCTCCAATGAGACCAGCTGTGAACTCCAGCCTCACACTCATTGGGCAGTGTCCTTGGGTTCAAGGGTCAGACCCACCTCCTCACTCCTCCCTTCATATCCAAATATGGTAATTTCTGGCTCCAAACAACCAACATGGTGACACTCAAATGCCAAACCCTGGCTTCAAAACATGTCCACAAACCATGTTGACTTCATCCAGTCTATGAACGTATTCAGGGTGAACCACCACACAGTGAAGAAATAATACACAGAAATGTATGGACCCAGACTAATGTATGGTAGGTCAGACCTGCTACTATTTGCAGCTTTTATTAAAACAGCATACACGTTATTATGCAAAAAATCTACTGAATAATCAGTTGTTGGTTTGTTAAATTTCAAAATGAGCTAGTGGGTTAACCAACTGAAAAGTTTATTGTTAAAGCAGGTCTCAGCTGCTGAGTTTAAAGACAGATGTCTGCTCTCATCCACCACCTGACCCCTGGTTTCAGTGTCACACTTCTGCCTGTTTTCAATTCTAACACCTCTGAAAAACCCTTTGTTACAAAGAAAAAAGAAAAACTTGTTTTCTGTCTTTGTTCTGTCAGGTCTATTCACAAATCATGATGAGCAAGGAAGTCATCTTTGGAAGGGAAAAGGTGAGAATCTGAATAAATGTTGTAAGTTTTACAACTCCCTGAATGGCTTCACTAACATCAGATCCAGCACGAACCAAACAAAGGAACTGAAAAAAATAAAAAAGTGTAATTGTTTGAGGCAAAGGTTATCACTCAGAAGTGGCTGTAGATTTTTTGACAGTATCTCTTAATTGGTCAGGGTGTGGTGCCAAGACTCTATGTGAGAGTGAAGTCGTGAAGCGGTGCCAGCAGAATAGCCAGGCCACAAGAGGAAGGAGTATTGTTTTTGGCATGGATCGACGCGACCAAATCCAAACACCCAGATGGACTCTAACAGGCTCCAGCAATAATACACACACCGAGGGAGAATAGAGGTCACCTCAGGATACGCACACAATAAATCCATTGTGACTGGCTGTCTCTTTTCAAAGACATTTCACTGCTCGCAGACCTTATCAGCACACTGAGGAGAACTACTTGGTGAACAATTTGTCTCAATTACACAACAAAATAGAGACCGAGTCCTCAAAACAGCACGAGTGGAGAGCTACAGCAAATAGAGAGCTGAATGCATGGATGAGATTCAGTCACTGTTGAGCTCTTATCTCAACTCAACATCGGTGCCTCTTGCTGAAAATCACCTGCCCTGCACTTTATGATGCCTGTATATGCAACCTGAGAGTAAGAGCTGCATTTAAATCTCTACAAAATGCATGTGCAGTAATCTCATGCTGTAGCAGATGAAGTGATGCGAGCTCGTTTAACGTGCAGATTTGAACGCTCCCAATGCAAACTGTAAAAATAGAGTTAAATAATTGCTTTGTGGTTGCTGCAGGCATAACGTGTGAGATGAGTTGCAGCAGTGGAAAGTCCTTTACCCTAATCTGTATCTATGCAAGTAGGACAGTGTGCAAACTCGAGGAAGTTTTCAAATGATATGTGTATGTCAACCCATGTGATGATTACACAGCTACTGTGGCATTAGACAAACATGCACAGAGACATGAACATGCAAATAAAGAGAAGTGCGTGCATGTGCAAACCGCAGAAAAGGAAAGGTGCAAACTCAATACAAATGTGCCATCCACAGAAAATCACACATTTGTCCACATGTCAGACTCAAATGTAAGATTCAGGCTCGTTTAACTCAAATCAAAAGTGTTTTTTTGTGAATATATGTAACCGTTACTCCACTCCTCTGAACTAGCTCTCACTCTCTCTCCCTCTCCCTCCATCTCCAGGTTTTTCTCTCAGGAAAACAAAAACCCACAGCAGCCATAGCGACAGAGAGCAAAGGAAGACCTGGCCCGGGCCTGTCACCTTCGGAGCATCCTGATTGGTCGAGGCCCGCTGTGTGAGCTTTGTTGCCGTGTGGACGGCGAGGCAGACAGCTCTCTGAGCGTTGCCGTGGACGCAGAGCTATCTCAGCAGTCCTGTCAGGGTGAATTTACACCGCAGGCTCAAGGCTGATTTTTCCACTGCTGTGACACATTTTGTGGCCGGATAATATAAAACCTCAGAGTTGGGGTTTAGATGAACTTCAGGGACTAAAGATGTGCTGACTTATTGATTGTTTATTGACTGTAGAAATGTCAGTCTTTTGAGAATCAGGACAAATAACACACGTTAGTTTCGAGAATAATGTAATAATTTATCACATACATGTAAAAAGTGAATGAATGTGGAGCTAATTCAAGGAAATACTCTTAATTAACCCCCATTATTCTTGCTCCGTTCATAGATCTTTATTTATTTAGATATGTAGAGGTCTGGTAGCAAAGTGAATGTACACATCAGCGATCCAGCCTCACAACACAATCATCACACACAGAGATACATATATATACAGAGATAATAAAAGGTTTCTCAGAGGAATGAGTTCAATCAATTAAGTGGCCTTCTTCAAGGTTTTCTTCAGCGGTTCAAAGAGTTCGGCTGTTGTACACAGTGACAGTTGTTTTGTTAGTTGGATAAACAACTTATTCAGTTTTGTGCTTAAGAGTGAGATCGTGTTTTTGTGCCAGAGCCAGAAAAATCCAATTGGAAAAAAAATCCATCTGTTTGGAGTCTCATGGCCGTCCAACATACAGTAAGTCTAATATTCACTCCACTTTGAAACTTACAGCTCTGCACAGACTGCTGCTGATGAGCTGGTCGTGAACATCCTCCATTTATTTGTTAGTACTGCTCCAGCTGCAGGTGTGCTTGATGAGGGTGTTGAGAGTGAGCCTAAAACTCTTCAAACTTTACTGTTACACACATTATTTTATACATATTCAATGCTCTGACCCTCAGCGGTAAACTTCTCCAGAGCACGTTGAAGGTCAGGACCACATCGTCTGCAAAAAAAAAAAAAAATACAGGGAGAAAA
>OOFC01050307.1:25117-38863 GCA_900323345.1 Pseudochromis fuscus | reverse complement strand
GGGAGGGCGCAGGGAAGCATCTTTAGCTGTGTTAAACGATAGCTTCTGGCTCTGGGCAAAGAGCTGAGGTCACACAACTGAAAGATGGAGAAGGGAGGTGTGAGCTTGAAAGTGGAAGTGCATATGTGTGTGTGTGTGGTAGAGAGGGGCAGGGGGAAAGGACAACCTGACACTAACACACCATGTTTTTATCACTCAGACTGTCTTTTTTTTTTCATACCATCTCCTACTGGAAATTTCTCCTTGTTTCATCCTTCATTTGTATCGCAGTACACTTTTTTCTTTTAGTTTGCAGAGAGCACTAGGCTTTTTTTTTTCTTTTTTTTATTAACCATTTTATGAGCAGAAATTGCTCCCAGATGAACTGAATGTGCATTGCATCCTTTTTATTTTCTCCTCTTCTGTTTCCGACTGTTTGCACCTTGCTTTACTAATGCCTCTCTATCCACATTTTTTTTTTCTGTTTTTAAAAAAAAATAAAGAAATAAATAAACAACAAGTTTTGCTTTGGCATGCCAGAATGAGCCAAGCTACTTTGTGACCTGTGAAAATCCTATATAAATGGTTATCTAATGGAGTTGCTTTTAGATGTATTGCTAATCCGTGTAAATTCACAAAATAAAACTGTATTTTAAGAAATGGATGCTCTTTTTTTTTCATGTTTCTGCATCACAGCCCATGTCATTCTTCAGATTAAGTTCGACATAATCCATACACACTCATTTTACTTTATCATTATCATAAACTGAGTACCATATTTTCTGGACTATTGAGTGCACCTGTCTATACAGCGCTATTGAATTTATTTGAACAGTTTCATGTGGTCCACTCTGACCGGGTCTGATGTGACGACGCCAAATGTATCGGCGGCACGGAGCTTGCTAGCTTGTAAAAAGCTAACGAGCTTTGTGCCGCCAATACTGAGCCACAGAAAAAAAAGTAGTGGCTTATAGTCCGGAAAATACGGTAGTTATAAAGTTTAGTTTTATGATGACTTCAGTGTTGTAGAACCAGTCCTGTGCTGACTAGAGGTATGTATTGAATGAAAAAAAAAACACTAACTGGTGCCTTTGCTCTCTTTATTCATAATGTGGTGGAGACTGAGCACAGATTCACTGAGATATGCATTGTGCTGTGATCCTATGGCCTTATGAGGAGATGGTTTACCTCTGAATTACAGAAAGGATTGTATGTAAGGAGATTTTAGTCTTCTCCACACCGCTTGAAATTTCTATTTTAAAGATGTTTGTCTTCCTGTGAGCCTGTTTCAGAGCTGTCTTTTAAACCGGTGGTTTCCAACGTGAGGGTTGTGGATAAGGAAGTAGAAATAAATACGATCAGCCACCACATTAAAACCACTGGTACATTAAAGGAGGAGAACATGGAAGTGAAATCATGCATCAGTTTGTATCACTGAGAGCCCGTAAGAAAAAATTCAGGCATATTTGATCATTCATGAAAATATTGTGAGCATTTATTTCTATTGTAATGCCTCTACTGAGCCGCCATGATGATGACATCACATGAGCTCAAGGCTGAATCTGCAGGTGTTGGTCCAGATGGGGTAAAGCATGTGTAGCTTCCACATGCTGAGCCCACGTGATGTCAGAGCCGAATATTTAAATGAAATCTTCCACGATGGGGGAATTCTGCTTTAGGACATCCTAGTTATAAGAACTCCTTATTTTCCAAAACTCCCATGAATAATTAGTTTATGTCATAGTCTATCTTCCAAACCATCTTGTGATTGTCGAGTTTAATGTGTGTGCTCGGGCTGCCACATCTTTATCCAGCTGAGTGTTTGTGGTGAGGGCTGGAAAAACAAGTTTGATCCACTGAGGCCGCACCTCAAAACGTCCAGGCCTTTAAGGATCTGCTGCTGATGTCCTGGTGCCTGATGCCACAGGAAACCCTCAGTCTGTAGAGTCCATACCTCAGCACAGTATCAGGCAGGTTGTTTTACTGTTGTGGCTGATGAGCATGCTCCACCAGTGCAGCGCTGCATTCCTCTGTCTGACTCACAATGAAAAGAAAGAATTAAACTGATGCAGTACAACCGGCGCTCCCATTTTTATTGTTTATTTTATCGCCCACGATGCAGCTCAACTGATTTCTGAGCAGCTCGCCTCAACTTCCTATGAGCTACAGAGGTTTGCAAAGTCTGAAACATCACTTTAGAGTTTTATTACAGCTCAAAAACTACAGGATATTTGTATGAACTCACACTCACAAATTTGTTTTTATTCAAGGAGTTAAAACCAAAAACAGTTGGAAACCACTGCTTTAAAAATGTGCTCTGGTATTTTGTGTGTATGTATGACTCGCTTGTGCTTTGGCGTCCCCTCTTTTGTGTCTACAAATTATTATTTAAGAGTCAAAAATCAACTGATCTACTCTGATTACTCCATAAAAAGCCCGTCTCACCACACGGTGCCGACTGTCCGACCGGGGGAGCGCGTGCATACGAGCAGCCGATGTGCCTTGACTGCATTTACAGCATAAGATGCAAATCAAAATATGCAACATCCTGACAGCGTACGTGCTAACTTCCCTGTAAGATGTCTCCCTCTGGTCTCTCACTTTCTGCCAATTGGCTGAATATTTCCCTTTGATGTAGAACTAGCAGCACTTTTTATTCCTCTTTACCTAAAACTTTTTTTGCAGCGACTTCAGATGTTTTCCCCAAAAATTTTTAACTCTTTGATGCTGCTACAGATATTTCTGGTGTGGATTGTCCATCACCTCTTATGATGTCTCTTTTGTGGTGATACAAGACATTTAAACTTTGCTGGGTTTCTATCTGCAACTTGAACTCCTGTGGGGGAAACAGTACGTATGTCTCACCAGTACTGGATCACAGTTGTGCAGTTTTAAGCTAATTAACCAGATACTTCTTTTTGGCACTTTAACCCATGTCTTTAGTGATGGAAGCAAATTATTGTTGAATCCTAAGTAGCAGCACAGATGAATCACAATGCACTTTGACTGTGTGTGAATGAAATGATGGAAACTGGATGAACTTTATTTTGAAATTTTCTCTCGCTTCTTTTCTCGTTCTTTAGGATCATTTATCTCCTACGTACTGCTAGTGTAGCTTCCATATATAGCATTTACAACACTGTAATCCCGTCCTGGCGTCGGTGAATGTGAAATCAGTATACAGCACTTTATTTGGTAAACTTCCTGTTATGAACAATAAAGGTGTGCGAGCTGTTTTTGTGTGAAGGCTCTTACTGGTTCCAGAAAAGTGATGAAGATGTACTGATGAAGTGCTGACTCTGAGATAATCTGATGTGTTTGTTGTTCATTGTTTAACTCCTGAATATGGAAAGATAAATAACTATATAACAGATTATTATGATAGGTGGTAAATATTCATCACTATTTGTCAAATCTATTCACTCAGTATAATTTGTTTATTTAAATGTGTTATAAACCAACACACACTTATACATTATACACAGATCTGTCCTCTTGCATCATTTTCAGCCCAAATAAAGCAGTGAACGGGGGTTTCTCCTCTGCTCTCCAGACTGCACCACGCTGTGAGTGTCAAAACAATCAGCCTACTTGTGTCTAGATGGATGCTCCACTGGAGGAGTGTGCAAAACATGATAAGCATTTTTTTTTACTGGGAGGACAACACCCCCCCGACCCCAGCACACACAACCACCCCACTGCACATACGCGACCAGACAGCCCACGACTCCCAGCCCCACAGCTACCAGAAGCTGCAGTGATGCCCAGATGCCACTGGGATGAATTAGGGGCTGATAAACACCACGAGAGGTCAGCTAGGTCCTCCTCCCTGTTCACCCTGTGGGACCACCCACACGGACACACACACTCACACAACAAACCAGAGGTGTATTTTCTCACGCAAGATGCCTCTTGTGTGAGAGAGGATATGATGAGTAAAGAAAAAACTAAAGGCCGGACCTTGAATTGCTGACAAACCATGAATTAAATGTCAGCAGAATTAACCCTTTCATGTGCTTTAATCCAGCTTTTATGAACAGGGGAGCTCCACTGCAACAATATATATATTTTTTTGCCTCCATGCTGAGAGCGAGATGAAGAGATTGACTCCACTTTCATGTCT
The DNA here is from genome assembly GCA_900323345.1 of Pseudochromis fuscus. Classification (NCBI taxonomy): domain Eukaryota; kingdom Metazoa; phylum Chordata; class Actinopteri; family Pseudochromidae; genus Pseudochromis; species Pseudochromis fuscus. Next base: position 34,761 of record OOFC01050307.1, on the reverse strand, counting down.
GTTTGTTCAACATAAGGCTACAGCTAGCAGCTGCTTATCTGAGCCCACCTCGTAGAGATAAGACCTCAGGAAGTCATTGCTCATGGCAAAGAAAGAGTCCTGGAGGTAACCCCCACCCTGAAAGCTCAAATACTGAGTTTACACATCCTCTTTTTAAACAGACCAGATACACATATCAGCCACAACATTAAAATCACAAACCGTACTGTTGGTAATGATGGACAGGTGTCAGAGGTAGTGTGATGAGCTCTGGCAGTTATGTTGATGTTCCTTTGACACTTACCCATTTTCCACCAAACAAGAACGGGTGCTAGGTCCGGGCTGGTGCTAGTCCTGGTGGTTAGTTGGTTCAGGTCCTATTTCTCCTATGAACCGGTTTGCTTTTCCACTGGCAAGGAGCCAAGTTGGGGCCGCGTCACCGTAAAAGGTCAATACATCGCTGCATAGGTAGCCGCCGGTTCACAACAACTGGCCGCTAGCAAGTTAGCCACTGTTAACAAACTACTGTTACCCTGTTACTATCAGTCCATGAAAACATTATTTTTTTCAGTGGATATTCTAGTTACAACATGATTGAGTTAACAAAGCAGTTTTACATTGCTACGTGTGGTATTCATTCGGGTTTGGGAAATCACAATGTCTCTAGTGGTCGCATATGACAGTGAAGCGCACCCTCACTGTAATAATGCTTAAATGGAGGAGTTATGTGCAAACAAGTGCTGTTCCTGATTTTACAAGTCTACACTGAGATCCAGAGCCAAGTATTTTCATTACTTTACTCTTCTACTATTGCTAGCTGTGTTTCTACCGTCGCTGCTTAATCGGTGCTAAGTCTGGCCCAGCAAAAGGTCAGAGGTGGCCCCTGTTTTAGCAGCTGGGGCCGGTACTCGCGGCGGTGGAAACACAACAAACTGGGGCTAAGTCAGGAACTGGCCCCGAACTAGCACTGGAACCTGTTTGGTGAAAAAGGGGAGAACCTACCTGAAGATTGTGGAGGACCAACCACACATCTTACTTGTGGTGGTGGTCCTTGGTGTGAGGGTAATGTTCCCTGCCACACCGCAAAAACTCTTCATGAATGATTTGAGGAACACAACAATTGGATCGACCGTCTGTGGGACGTGCTGGACAAACAAATCTGATCCGTGGAGGCCCCACCCTGCAGCTTACCGGACCTGAAGGTTTTGATGCTAACAAGGTTCTGGGTGAGGGCTCTTATGGAGGACCTACACTGTAATAGGCACATGTTAATGTTGTGTCTGATCTGTATACACCTTGTTTATGATGAGATTTTGGATCTCACAAATTCGAAAGTGGCATTGTTTGTCTCAAAAAATATTCTGTTAAAGGTTTGATCCTGCTGATTCGACTCCACTCCACCCATAATGGCCTCTCACAGTGCTTCATTAAGTATCAAGTGTTAAAGACTCTATGACCTTAATTCTTACTGCAAGCACAGATTCGCTGTGATATGAAAGGTCCCATTTGCCTGTAATCAGCAGAACTAATAAAGTCAAATTTTCACAGCAGAAATGGTTCAGTTAACTAATCAGAGCTCCAGCAAAAGCATCTTGTGATGAGGTAATAGCTATCACCATGAATTATACTGTAATTATAATACTGCTGTGTTATTAGCTTTGCTGGCTCGAGCACGTACAGTAATGGTTCCCTCACAGCACCGTCCTCCATCAGCGAGCAGGTTAAAAGTGCAAGTCAGTGTCTGTGTGTGTTCGGCGGCGGCGAGTCCCTGCTATTGATCAACTGCTCCATCAAATCCTTGAAGATGTATTATGTTCATTTTGCGCTGTGAGTCAGTGAGGATCTCGCTTATTGCCTCTTAATCCCTAATTCACTGAAGGCTCTGGACAGACTTTATACAGTGGTTTGGGAAACCAAGACAGAAATCTGCTGAGCGCCGTTATCTTGTTGTTTTATCATAGCTCTTCCAAAAGGCAATCCGGGGCCATTTTTTAACATCAACAGTCAAGGGCAGGGGACGCAATGGGTCCTCAACAATAGGCCTGATGGTTCAAAAAAACAACCTTGTGAATGATATGTTGGTGGTCTGTCCAAAGCCCTGAATTGGCCGGGAACGTCAAACTGCATGATGGAATAACATAACTCTAAGTAACATAAATAATCTGAGTGACATGAGTTTAAGGTCGACAATGGCAAGAACATTTCACAAAAAAAAATTATATACATTGAACTTTGCACCCAAATAAATCAAAAGCATTTTAAGTTTTTCTGTTAGTTTTTATTTGGACTAAAATGAACATATGTTTGGACCAGTGAGGTCGTGCTCACCTGTCATGATGGAAAGAAAAAAATACATTAAACGGTTATTTATTTATCCAGTAATTGTACTATAAAGGTATTTTCCATTTAATTTGACCAGTACATTATTTTTATTCAAAATCACCTAATTTTCACATTTACCTTTCAAATGCTGAGCAGAGACATGCGGTGAGGCACCAGCCACCTGAGATCACCGTAGATTGCGCAATGACTCGGCTAACTGTGCTGGCAGGCTATGCAGTGAGACCATATTGCTATCTGTCCGAATGTCACTATTAAAATGTTCAAACACGTTTGCTATATAAACTAAATTTCCATAATTTAACTTATGTATATGATGTACAGTGTTTTTGTCAACAAATGTATGTGCGTAATGTGTTTTTTCATAAAACGGCTGTGCAGAGGCAGTAGGTGAGGCACGCAGTTCTCCTGCCTCACGGTAGGGGGCAGTAGTGAGCACATGCGACTCCTCGGCTGCAGAATAAGTGACAGCAAGCTACGATCTACAGTTAGCAAGTCAGATGCAGCCATCCGTTTACGTTAGGTTAAGGTAAAACCATAATAACGTTTTTTTTTTCTTAATTAATTACTTTTTTTTGTGCCACAGTTTGTATGTGTAAAGAATAGCGATATGAGATTTTAAACATAAACCGTTAACTGCTGCCAATCATATGGTGAAAAAGCTGCTCTGTAGGGTTCATATGTTTGTAAATCTGATTGTGATGAAGTCAGTGCCTCACCAGCCATGCCTCACCGCAGGTCACTGGTTTGGACTGAACCTTCTTCCCTTGACTTGGTAAAGGACATCAGTACTCACATGGTAAACTGATATGAAGATATGTAAGAGGTTATCTGCATGCAACATTTTTATCCAGCATCACTCTGTTTTGGTCCCCACCATCTCCTCGTGTCTCTGTCGCTGCTAAAAGCTTCATTAGTTTCACCAGCTGGTTGCTAATACTCTGCTTGCTGTTTGGTGTTGAGAATATAGTGTATCGAGGGTTTTTCAAGATTTTTTTTTAATCTATAAATGAATCTAAAGAGGCCAATGCAAGTGAATCAAAGGCTGTAAAAGAAAAAAAACTGAAAAGCCTTGAAAAGCTCTCAACACCTGAGCTGAACTGTAGAGAGGGTTCAAGGTCGACCGAGCTGCTACAACACTGCAACACGTAGAAAACAGGACTAAAGTGTAAATGGTAAAATTCAAAGGTTTGTGTCAGGAGGAGTGTGACAGGAACCTTTGAAAATAAAATAGTTGCTCAGAACTGTAGTAGGCTTACAATGTAGAAACTAGAAAGCACAACCTCAATGTGAAATCTGTGTCTGATCTCCATCAAATTGTCTCGGATTGTAAATATTATCATCCTGCACATGCAACAAAACCCACTAAGATGTGACAAAGTTATGAATTTTACCCAAAGAGCTAAAACACTGCAATGTTTCCAGCCTACCTACTGCTTCCTTCTTCCTCCTCTCTGGCTAATAGACACTGCCATTTTCTGGATATACTGTTTTTTTGTGGGTTTTCTGTATACAATACTATCCTCTGATCTTATCCCAATGGGATATTTGCTGCTTAGGTAACATCTAAATTCTTTGGCAAAGTAACACAGTATCTACGGTGGACCAGTGCTACAAAGCAGCAGGACTGGACACAAACAAAACCCTCCAGCAGCTCCCACTGACCTCAGCTCTGGAAATAGATTGAAAGCTGCTTTACATTCTCTCACAATTAAGAGATCCATGTGACAAATGTGGCTTTGGCTGAGGAGAATTAGTAGCATAGATTTCATTTAGCCACAGTTTCATTTGTTCTCCCAGCTATTGACTCCCTGCTATGGGTTATATATAGGCCACTCTGTCATATACCCCCTCTCATTGTGCAATGAGACCTGTATCCTTTCCCTACTGGAAATCTAATCCTCCATTGGAGATCAATAGCATCCTATTTCCTCTTCACTTGTCAAGGATTCAATAGAATAGTAACACGGACTGGACTCCTGCTCCGTATGTTTTTAAATTCAGCATTTATTCGATACCAAGCACACATATGGAGACTTAAATAGCATTGTTACCGCATCCTTCTGACATATGTAGTGTGGCCATGTGCTGACCTCTAAGTATATTGATGACTGTCAGAGCTTTGTCCTCATTCTGACCCAATCATTGGTTAATATCACTCGAAACTGTTTTAAGGATCAATGTTCTTTTACAAAGGGGGATGACGGAAAGCTGTGTTTGTGCATCCTCAGCAGAAACAGGACGAAGTAGGTCTACTCATTGTGATCTATAGTCTCTTGTCAACCCCGCACACACACACAACATAACCTCCTTATCACCAGAAACCAAAGATCCAGGAAGGAACAGACAGGGAAGGACCTAGAAATGTGCTGATCTTTGCTTGGTGTGGTGTAGTGTTGATTTGTTTTTCATGCAGGTTAAATGAGTGGATGAAGTGACAAGAGTGTTTTTTGGGTAAACTAGGTCACACTGCTGGGTCGGACTGAAGTGGGATAAAGTAGGCTAAATTGTGCTGGGTTTGGTTTGATTGCCCTGGGCATGACTCCACTCGATGAAATTGACCTGAGAAAGGCTGGACTGGACTGAATGCAACTGAACTGGATTTGACCAGACAGGAATAGACAGGACTTTTATTTATTTATTTATTTTTTACAAAACTGGTCCAAAATAAGTGTGATTAGGCCACAGTATATGTGACATAAATTAACAAATTATAATGATAATTTTGGACATCCTCGGCCAGAGACTTAAACTTTGTAAGATTATAGTTTGTTGCTTTCGAGGAGGAAGCACCATCCTGGACTAGGTTTGCTACCTTCATGTTGTCTGTCCTAGACTTATAGGACCTGTACAATTATAATGCATTTTGTGTTATCAGAAGTAACTCGCTGTCTTAAAAATGAACCTAGAGCTGATTTACAATCAACCTTAAAAAGTTAGGAGGTTCGTCTATGAATGTTTCTACACATGCTGTTAAATACACATTAAACAAATAGAAAGAATAAAATATGTGTTTAAGAGCTTCTTCAGGTGTTTAAGGGAAACACTGACATCAATCATAATTAGAAAGTGGTCACCTCCACTCAAAGCATAATCCAATAATCCATGTCTGAGCTCCACCAAACTGTCTCAGATCATAGACAGTATCATCTTATATGTGGTAGTAGATTTTCAACAAAATCCATTAAGATGACAAACCCCAAAACATGTAACTTTTAACAATTTTTATCTACCGCTCCCTTCTTCTTCTTCTTCTTCTTCTTCTTCTTCTTCTTCTTCTTCTTCTTCTCTGTCTAGATGCTGCAGTGGTGTTGTACTGCCCCCTACCTCTTCTCTGTTTATTTCAGACAGGATCCATCCTCTGATCTATCCCATAACAGAAACAGTGGTTTCTTAGGTAATACACAACAACTTTCAACAGTTTAATTGAGGCCTGTTGAGTAGTTTTTCCATAATGTCTATAACACAGATGGACAGACACACAGGTGAAAACACAACCTCCTTGGCAGAGGTGAAAATATACATCTAGAAGTCTGTAGCTTTTAGCTCAGTGCCCTGTGGGATTTGACCATCTGACTTTTGAAGGAGCACACCAGCCTCTTAAGCTACCTAAACACAATCTGAATGTGTTTGGATACCCTATTTCAGTTCCTGTTACCCCAGTGCTGACTGATCCTGCTTCATAAACTTTATGAACTTCTGAACTTAAGTGAGATGTAACTCAAGTCTCGCTTTTAGATGTACACATCAGATAAGTCAAAGCTGCTGCTGGTTTGTCACGAAGCACATTTCCTTGCTAACTAGGCCCAGAGGGTTAACTAAGATGAAATGGGTTTTACTTTTATGTTTTCTTTTGACCTGTGTGGTACTAAGTGGAGAGAAACACCCGCCTTTCTTCCTTCCTACCCCAACTCCCCAACTCCTGCTGGATAAATAATGTGTGCATGTGTGGTGCATGAGCATATATCACCTCAGCGCTGAATACCAGGGTCACGAGGCGTCCTGAAAAGAGGGTGACATACATGTTGCCGACAATGCTTTAATGGAGACGCTGCGTCGTCTTCTTCTCCCCTCCTTTTTTCTTCTATCTTTAATTTCTTTTCTCTTTCTGCCACTGACGAGAAAAGATGGGGGAGCTGAGACATACGCCCAGTTTCCTTACAAAAGGGGTGCATCTGCCACAGAGGGGGGTCAATAAGGTACAACCAGTGAGTTGTGAGCTGTGGCCTGATCCTCCTCCTTTGTGTCAACTGCTATCTCTACAATGGGACGCTAATGGGAGGCTTGGATTTCCCTAAGTGACACTGATTAATGGCTGAGAATGCAGGCACGCATCCTTCTCCTCCCTTATCTCTACCAGCCCCTACTTATCTGCTCTTCAAGTATGAGGTGAAGTGTGCCTTTGAAGGAATGTTTTGACTTTTTGGAAGCTGAATTAACAGTGTTTTGGCAAGTTTAAGCAGTTACAATTTGCCTCATGAGGGCAGCAGAACAAGCAGTGAACACCAAAATGACATAATAACTTTTTTATTTTATGTCGTGATCTTAGCCTAAACAAACAAATCTAACCCGGACGATGTTAGCATCCTTTCAGGGTTGAGTTTCTGGCCACCTGGTGAGAGGTATTATAAGCCACATTTACACTGGTACCGCATCACCCGCCTCGCCTCACCTCACCTCACCTCACCTCGCAAAAGTACCAGGAACTTGGTACCTGCTCCAACTTTTCGTACCTCCTCTCCTGCGGTTCCAAAAAAAGTACCCGGTCAGGTAGGAGCAGGTACTAAAATCTTATTGGTCGGAATCATCGCTGCATTGTTGCGTTATCACTGCACGTCACATAATATGTCCCCGCAAACACGCCATTTTTAAATCGCCGGCAAACCGTGTAGATGTGTTTCAGTCAACAAGAAAAGAAATGGCATCTGTCACAAATTCTGCCCCTTGGACACACGACGAGGTGCAAACCTTTCAAAATAAAAATTGTTGCTGTAAAACTTGCTGTGAAAAACAGCCACAGACTGAGGCCCCGTCCACACGGAGACGAAAAGAATAAGTCTCCCCCGAAAACGGATATTTATATCTGCGTCCACACGAAAAAGCCGAAAACACTGTATGGCGCAATAACGCTGCCAAAGAAACACACCAAAACGTCGCCGTCCACACAGAGACGTAGCGGGTGGCGTCTTTAGACTTTCCCACTCTGGGACCTGGTTTCAAAAAGTATTGGTTTCGGCTGCCAAATCTCCATCTCCGTGTGGACGCAAGGCGTAAACGATAAAAAACTTTGCCGTTTACACTGAAACCCGGCTTTGTGTGGACGGGGCCTGAGAGTCAAAAACAGCAGTTGTTCCTCCATTGCTTCTTTCCACACCTGTGTGTCACATGACATCACAAATGACGGCCATCTACACGGAGGAGGGACTATTCTCGGCAATATAAATGCGACCAAGGCGGGCCGATCGGGGTGAGGCGAGGAGGTACCAGTGTAAATGCAACTTTAGTATACAAGAAGTTTTATACATGTGCCTAGTTTGGTGTCAACTAACATCTCAGGAAATATCTGGAACTTTAGCTGCTAAATACACCATTATGTTCACTTTTAAAACTTTGTTTGGTATGAGGAAAGTTGTGTACAGCTCATCAGAGAATATGTAGTTGATGGTAATAAAGTCAAAATGGTACAAGCTATAAAGTTAAGTGATAATTATCTATATGTCTGTCCCTCCGTGAGACACCTGTTACATTACACAGTCTTGTGATCTTTTGCTAACATAAAAATCTGAATTTTGTTTTTTGGATGTTTGTTATATCAGTAGTTTGATTTAAGTCACTACACATTGAGGATCTGACTCACAAAAACTTGTTCCAGCAGTTGCATTATTTCATCATCTTCCAGATACTGAGTCATGATTTCTGTCCAGTGAATGAGTTTATGTTCAGCTGTTTATCACTGTGTTACATCCACTGAATTCCCTGTGGCCTCTTACAGGAATACAGCTGTCTCTCTCAGGTCAATCACCTCCACCTGAACTTCATTTGACTGTCAGTGCAACTGGAAACCAACTCCAAGAACAAGTGTTTCTGGTTATGTAACCACTGGGCTGCTTGTTAAGTTGCTTCCTATTGTTGAGCCTGTTATTATTGCTGGAAGTATTCATGATGGTATCTTGTGCTTTGTTTACTCCTGAAGTGTCTGCCTTAACTGGCCTTGGTGACTTCAAGAAAGCCTTGCAGGAGTTTTAATTTGTAGCTTCCTTTTTCCAGCTTTTGATGCTAAGCTTTGTTATTTTGTTTGCTTTTATTTTCAGGTCAGTGTCGGGGTTGTGTTTATTACATTGGCCTTGGAGACCCTGCCACCCTATTTGCTTCCCTTGCTTTTGTCTGTGGTCATTTTTCTCTCTCATGTTGTGGATTTGGTCCCTTATTTCAAACTTGTTATGAGGAAGTTAAGGAGGTTTTGTTTTTGTCTGTTAATAACACTCGAGAAAAACATCTATCTATCTATCTATCTAGCTAGCTAGCTAGCTAGCTATCTATAGTTAAGTCCATAAATATTTGCTGATCTAAAATGCTGAAAATTGTGTCAATGTCCAAATATTTATGGACCTAACTGTAGGTACGAGCTGAAAACATCAAAATGTTTTTTCGATGTTTCACATCTTGATGGATTTTGTTGAAAGGCGCCATCCTCATTTCTACAATTACTGGTGTTACTACCTATAAGTAAACTACGGTAGCGCTGAACTGCCACAGATCAAAAATTAAAATGGATCAGTATCTCGTTATAATGAGACAATTATCTCGTTAAAACGAGAAACTTATGGCGAGAATCTGCAGATACTGCATACAGTGGATGATATTGTGATAAATATGCAGACGCTAAGAAGGATTTTAAAATGCACGCGACTGTTCAGGAGGAAGAATGAGTCCGACCCTCTGGTGGTAGCGTCCTTTCTTACTGATCAGCTGGAGGCAACCGAAAAAAAAACAACGAGAAAAGTTTCACGTTATAACGAGATACCAATTTATCTTGTTATAACGAGAAAGTTTTCTCGTTATAATGAGATAAGTTTCTCATTTTAACAAGAACATTTTCTTGTTATAAACAAGATAAGTTTCACATTATAACGAGATACGAATTTATCTCGTTATAACGAGAAAGTTTTCTTGTTGTATCGAGATACGTTTCTCGTTTTAACGAGATAACTTTCTCGTTATAACAAGATACTGATCCATTTTTATTTTTGATCAGTGGCAGTTCAGTGCTTCCATAGTAAACATCCTGACATGGTAGTTTGACCAAATTTTGACAGAGATGGATG
>OOFC01050307.1:11343-25097 GCA_900323345.1 Pseudochromis fuscus | reverse complement strand
ACTTCAAGAAAGCCTTGCAGGAGTTTTAATTTGTAGCTTCCTTTTTCCATCTTTTGTTGCTGGACGCTAAGCTTTGTTATTTTGTTTGCTTTTATTTTCAGGTCAGTGTCGGGGTTGTGTTTATTACATTGGCCTTGGAGACCCTGCCACCCTATTTACTTCCTTTGCTTTTCTCTGTGTTCATTTTTCTCTCTCGTGTTGTGGATTTGGTCCCTTATTTCAAACTTGTTATGAGGAAGTTAAGGAGGTTTTGTTTTTTGTCTGTCTGTTAATAACACTATAGAAAAACGTCATCTATCTATCTATCTATCTATCTAGCGAGCTATCTAGCTAGCTATCTATCTATAGTTAAGTCCATAAATATTTGCTGATCTAAAATGCTGAAAATTGTGTCAATGTCCAAATATTTATGGACCTAACTGTAGGTACGAGCTGAAAACATCAAAATGTTTTTTCGATGTTTCACATCTTTGTCACATCTTGATGGATTTTGTTGAAAGTCGCCATCATCATTTCTACAATTAGGTGGTGTTACTACCTATAAGTAAACTACTGAAGTGCTGAACTGCCACAGATCAAAAATAAAAATGGATCAGTATCTCGTTATAACGAGACAATTATCTCTTCAAAACGAGAAACTTATCTTGTTATAACGAGATACTGATGCATTTTTATTTTTGATCAGTGGCAGTTCAGTGCTTCCATAGTAAACATCCTGACATGGTAGTTTGACCAAATTTTGACAGAGATGGATGAAATCAAATTATTGACCAGAAAACTAAAAGAATGAGCTAAAAGAGGTCAACAAGCACCACAGACCTAGAAACTAGAAATAGTGATTTAATCGAGCATTGTTACTATTATACAAACTGTTGAATTAGGATATCAATTTCAAACCATCTCATCCTTATTCACATGTCTTTAGGTTAAGTTTAATTCAATCACCCATTTGTAATGTTGGAGGCAAAATGTTGTGAAAGAACCTTTGTAGAAGACACATTCATGTCATTCATTTCAGTGAATACCAACGGTACGTCTGAGCAGCATACTGTGTGAGTCTCATAATGCTATTCATTTCCAGCACTTGAGATGTGTGTTATGTACACACAGACACCATATCGTCCCCCTGGGAGCTGCCAATCGTTTTGTCTGGCCTGGATCCCTCTTTTGTCTCCCCCCCCCCGACTCTCTCTCTCTCTCTACACTCCTGCATTCTTAGCCTCTCCCAACCCCCTTGTCCCAAAACCTTATATTAAAAAAGGATTACCGAAAAACAACCTGGGTAATTTCCTGCCATCCTGAGAGCCATTCCCCTGTTTGGACGAGTCTCTCTCCATCCTACCTCTATCTCCCTATGTGTCCATAGCCTGCCAGCAGAGATTTGGAGGGGTGACAACAATAGTGGGGGGATGGGGAGGTGGGTTTTTTTTTTCGAAGGGAGGTAGAAGTCTATTTCTTTCTGTCTGCCTCCCTCAGCCCCTCTGTAGTCTGCCAGCAGAGATTTGGAGAGCAACAACAACAACGGTGGGGGTTATTGAAGGGAGGAGGGAGGAGAGACAGAAGTGTGACTCCCCTGTGACCATCTCTCTGCCGAGGTGGAAAAGAGGGGGAGAGATAAAGGAGGGAGAGGTGGATGGAGAGGATGAAGAGCACAGGGGAGGAGAGGTGTAGCAGACAGATGGGAGATGTAAGACAGGGAGAAGGGCTGTAGAGAGGGGAGAACATGGATCAGAATAAAACTTTCTGCTTGGTTATATCTCTATCATGAAATTTGACGTGAGATCAACATGAGATAGTAGAGCAAGAAATAAAACAATAAAGCATAGAAACACTGTGCTTTTTGTGCATTACTCAAAACTTCAAAGTTAAACATAGTAGCTCCCAAAGCAAACACTGATTACAACCTAAGTGGTTTATCTAAATGAGTTTCAGTGATTGTCTTTTTTTTTTTTTAGCGACGTCTTACTTGACAAACACTTAGAAATTAATATGAATGCACCAGAATCCTCCCCAGTACATTTGCATGTATATTACTCTGATGCAAAGACCCATCATGCAAGAAGTATGGCTGACATCACGAAGACAACACACACACAATAATAAAACAATAAGAGACCCTAAACTACAAGGTTAAACATCATCATCCAAAATTATATAACAAGAAGAATATATGTAATAATAGAATTTTTTGTGGATTGTATTAAACAGAAAAACAAATTATGGTAATCACATTTGCTGGCACAATTTGCCCAATTTCATGCCTCCCACAAGGGAAATCATCTCCATTTGCTGATGAGTCTAAAACCTATTTTCACACAAAAACACTGTGTTTGATGTTGGATCAGGCACAAAGTCCTCAGACTCTCAGGCCTCTTCACCCGTTCATACTAGAGCTGAGTTTGTAACACATGTAACACAGGTGTGGTCACAGGTCAGTTTGGGTGTTGACCCATTCACACCAAACGTCCTCTGTCACTACTCTAGGTTAGGTTTTTGTCTAAAATGTAGCTAATTTAGCTAGCTATAAAATGTTGCCATTACAAGAAAACCACTGAATGTAATTCAGGCCCCGTCCACATGGAGACGAAACAAATACGTCTCCCCCGAAAACAGATATTTATATCTGCGTCCACAGGCCCGTATGTGGCGCTGTAACGCTGCCACAGAAACACACCAAAACAAGGAGGAAGACACGGAGCATGCACATTAAACTCGTACGAGGTAAAACCAACACCCACAACAACAAACACTTGTTGCTCACAGTAGTTGTGTGGTTTCAGAAGATTTTGCTGTAAAAGCCAAAACAAGCCCAGTAGGTGCTGCAGCACTGACGCGACGCTGTGCTCTGCCATTTTTACTGTTGTTGTCGGGGTTGCGCAGGCGAGTTACTGGTCAGAGGCGGGGCTACAGTGGCAGCGCTTGGGGAAAATGTGTATTTGACGTCCACACGGAGATGCAGCGGGTGGCGTCTTCAGACTTTCCCACTCTGGCACCCGGTTTCAAAAAGTATCAGTTTCGGCTGCCAAATCTCTGTCTCCATGTGGACGCAAGGCGTAAACAACAAAAAACTTTGCCGTTTACACTGAAACCCATCTCCGTATGGACGGGGCCTCAGTCAATACATTTTTTTCCTCGAGTGAGACTAAGGCCCCGTCCACACGGAGACGGACTTTAGTGTAAACGGTAAAGATTTTTAGCATTTGTTTTTGTCTCGATGTGGACAGGGCCTAAACCTGAAAACGGGTCTCGTTTGGGCACTTTGGGCACTGTCCTTGGGTTCAAGGGTCAGACCCGCCTCCTCATGCCTCCCTTTATATCCAAATATGGTCAGGACAACTTATTGCATCATCCTGCTTGAAATGAATAAAGTTGTGTACCTTCATTTACACAGTAAATTTGCAGATGTCACGCTTGTTGCTGACAAGAAAGAGTAGAGAGTCGACCCGGAGAAAGAGAGGAGAGAACCGGAGAGGGGGATGGAGAAGAGAGTGAGAGAGAGGCGAGGAGTAGCTGTTGATTCATCCTCTATCTGTCATGTTTTCCTCTCGCTACCCAGCTATTCAGGAGTCACACTGACCTCCATTCACTGGCTACTAACGAGGGCTCCACCACTGCTCACTGTAAGGCCACGATGCACACACACACACACACACACACACACACACACACACACTGTATAGTACATACTCAGAATTGCAAACAATCTGCATAAATGTTTAATATGCATGGCCATGTCCTTTTCTTGCCCCAGTGGGAACTGATTTGAACACGCATCAGACATGTACGCACATACGCACGCATTACTCTTTCTATAGTTGTGAGGACACTCACTGATGCAATGCATTGCGTCCTTAAATGCCCAACCCCAACCCTCGCTCTGTAACGCTGGTCTGAAGCCAGTTTTAATCCAAATCCAAAAGTCTTAACCCTCAAACGGCTTTGAAGTTGGAAGGAAAGATTTACCTACTCCCAAGCATTTACACAGTGCATGCTTCACAACACGTCTCCTTTGACCGACAAGCTATGTTTAATCCTTTCTGTCTTCGTTACACACACTTGCAAACTGTCTTCTCTCCCTCCTTGTTCCATCAACACATGTACTATACTTTCTGTACAGTGTGTGGGACAGCTGCCAGGGCGCCTACATGCATCCCACTGCCCATTATAATGCACACATTGTGGTCAAATCCCCCTGGATCAGGAGTGGGCTGACAAGCGCCTCACTGTGCCTGCAGTCCCTGCAGATAAGCCATTGTAAGCCTTTCAGTATCACAATATAGGCTCCCCCTTCTACAAGACAGGATATGGGTCATTGGGTCATGGGGACTAAGTGCTGTGTATTACATAGGAATTATGAATGTGCCTCCCACTCTCCTCTTCGCTATCTACCACAGATAATCACCTGCAGATTATCCCGCATTGAATCCTGCCCTTAATCAAACTCCTCTTAGGGAAAGTAGACGATGTATGTTGACATGTTTTGGTGTAGCCTAAACATGAGTGGGAACGGCTCACCGCTAATCAGCGTCCCAGTGGACCTGGTAGATCTCCAGAAGCAGAACAAGCTATCTGAAGTGGGTTAAATTATCAAAACAAGGCAGCCTACTCTGGGTCAAGTTAAGGAGGGTGATTGTGACATGGACATGAGGATACATGAAAACAACCTCCTTCAAAGATAAGACTAAAGTATTTGAGATAAGTGGAAGACAGTTACTGTCTCTGCTTTCATTCCTTTGTCTGTGACATCTCTCGGTCACATCTCCGTGTTTGCAAATGTGATCTTTAAGTGTCCCTTGTTAACACATAGGTCAAGATTTTTGTTATTATCCTCTTTTGCCTTCTTGTTAAGAGTTAAAAATGAAAATGAAACAATGGCTGCCACACGCCTGGTGTCTGGACAATCAAATAAATGTAGCTTAAGCTTTAGCTTTAGTTTTAGCTTGGCTTAGCTGAGCATGCGTGTGACCAGAGCTCAGTAACTAACATCTTCTCTCTCATTTGTTTAATCCAGTAAAAAAAAAAAAAAACTCCAAATGCAAGAATGTTTTTACAGAAATATGCACGCTACAACTATTTCTAGGCCAGAAAATGTTGAGCTAAGCTAACCACCACATGCCTGCTCAGGGTTCCTATTTAGAGGTGTATCACTCAAACCTTTGTCAAAACTATTCCTATAAATAAATAAATAAAATGCTTCAGATTCACCTGTAATTTAAAGGTAATGTCTTTTAAGCTGGTATGTGTAAAAAAAAAGATTTAATTCATTTAGTGTGACCTCAACTCTTTAATTGACCCACTCAAACTAAGCTAGCCTTCCATACTGATTAAAGTGTTGAAATATGAGAATAAAGGGTGGCTAACATTAAAGTGCTTTTGAAATGTATTTTATTAGACTCAAGACAAAGTTATGTGACCTACAGCAGATTTTGGTGCAGTGAAGTAGTCGCCTATATGCCTGTTCACCTTTGTGGCAGAAAGAGGCTTTGCACTTCATGCAGGGGGAGCCTATTGTCCCCCAACCGGCTCAGAGAGCTGAAAACATCTGATGGTCAGTTGTAAGTTTTGCAGCTCGAACTGCACCAACGTGTCCAATAAGGTGCTTCTACAGTTAGTGGATGTTAAACTAGTTTGGCCAAATTCTAAAAGTACAAATTTCAGATGAGTCTTTGTTGCAGCTGAATCACAAACTGTGCACAGTCTGGTCCCTTTCACTGTTTTCATCGCCAGGTTTCTTCAGTCCGGTTCACCCTCTCTCTTCTTTGCTTTGGCATTCCTCCCACCTTCGTATCTGTGCATGTGACCTGGTGAGGACCAAGGGTCATGGGCCAGTGCTGAGGGGGCGTTGGGGTGTTGAGGGGGGGTGTGTGTGTGAGTCCAGGATCTTTAAGCCCTTCTTGTTATAAGCAGCCCCCCCCTCCCTGTCTGCCGTCTCTTTCAGTGGGGAACTGAAATGAACTCCATGGGAGGGCATGGCGCTCCGTTGCAGGCGTCTGCTTGCACCACCCCACCCTAAAGCTGAGGAGGGCCAGCCATCTGCGCCCTTTGTCTAAGGAGGGGGACAGCCACCCCGTTTCTTTTCTGCACACCCCTCCACACACAGACACGACCACAACCAGGACAGCCTGCGAAAGAGGGGCAGAATTAAAGATTTTGTTCAAGGTGGAGGAGGCCCGACCCCTTTCTGGATATTGACTCTCCTCATCCTTCATGTTGAAGAGGAAGAAACTTAGGACAGAAAGAAAGAAAGTGCCATTTCTTGTCCTCTGCAGCTGGCTCTGTTCAGCTCTGCCCCTCCTCTTACTCACTCACTATGACATATCAACTTTTCCGTCTTCTTTCTTCTCCTCAGTTTCTCCCATCACGCTGGCACACAATGAGCGGCTGTGTTTGCCGGGGAGTTGCCGATTGACTCGCTGAGATTGTTCACATAGCTCATTGTCTCTGCCCAGACTTTTTTTGGGGAAAAAAGACCAGACACCCCCCTCAAAGATAATGTTTGAATTATTCAACGAAGCAATAACTTCTCACCAAAGTCGTTTTCACCAAACGGTGGGTTAAGATTTTGAATATCAAGCAAGATGCAAAGGCGAAGAAGAAGAAAAATAAGAAATAAAAACCTCCCTGGTGACAGCTGCGGCTTAACTTATAACTCATTTTAATGTCCAGCGAGGAGCAGAATGGACGAAATGGTGGGGAAAAGAAAGGTGACATCTGACATGTAATCAGCCATGGAAATGGGATACTAAAGGCCCATTCCACTTTTTTTAAAACCTCCCTGGGAGTAAAATATCACAGAGCAGGGTTCATGACCAGAGGGCTGAACAATACACATCAAATCACCATTCACAGGCTATAAGAGTGGGAGATGAATAGAAGAGAGCCGTTTGCTTTTGATGAAGCGCAGATGTCCAATAGAGAGACATATTTAGACTCCTGAGGACCCATCACCGGACTGCATGGCTCAGCTATAGGGGCTCCTTCTGTCCTTGCTTGTGTGTGTTTAGGTTTATGTAGATTGGCTCCTCTCAACAAAAAAAGCATGCACACAGGCCTTAAACATTTGTACATGTGCTTGCCTGGCACCGGCAGATCTCAACGTGGCTGCAAAGTCCTCATTCACTTACTTACTCACTCACTCACCCCCATCCAGCCCTATTGTCTGTGGACAACAGTTCAGTGAAAGGAAGACCTAGTTTTGGCTGTAGAGGTTGGAGGACCCTCTTCACTGTTCTCTCCCTTCGGCTCCTATTGTTTGGCCGGGCCTCTGGCTTGCTCGAGGCCCATCCTGGACCTACTTACCCAGAAACAACCAACTGCTAGGGTCAACCTATTTCCACTGGTGGTCAAATGGAGAACAGAGAGTATGTTATGGTGCATTTCCACTACATGGTACCACCTCTACTCTACTCAGCTCTACTTGTTTTGGTTTTCTTTAAGAAAAATACCTGCTCTCCTGTGGTTCCAAAGAAAAGCCAACCAGGTACTAAAATGTGATTGGTTGATATCGTGAATGAGTTATTGTGTCATCACTGAGCAGCAAATATTTGTACCCACAAGTCTACACTGTTTGTGCAGTGATAGTCAGAATAACACGTTTCTGCAATGTTGGGAGAACCAGTAATAAAATCTAAAGTAGAAAAACTTAAGTGCAGTGTTAAAATTATATTTTAAAAAACTTCAGTGGGATCCTGAGCTCTGAGCGCCCGATTGGTGGAACTGCTGACGGAGGTTGCAGCAGGACCTCACATCTCTGAAAACCTCAGAGCGAGTTTTTAACCAGGCTCTGACTTGATGAACCAACAACATATTTCACAGGTGTCAAAGTCGTGCCATGGAGGACCGAGACCCTGCAGGTTTTCTTTCCAACCGGCTCTCCAGCAGCTGATCCCACTGATTAGCTCCTTTCCTCAAACTGAAGGAGATGCTGATCATTAAAATCACCTGCTTCAGGAGCCGGTTGGATAGAAAACCTGCAGGGTCTCGACCCTCCATGGCACGACTTTGACACCTGTGACATATTTGAAGTTAAAACAACTAAATTCTCTCTTGCAAACATCTTCAAACTGCTTTCATCACAACAGTTACTCTGAAGATCAACTTGCACGTGGAGGCGGGACTATCCCCTGTCATGGCAACGGTGACCACAGTAGCAAAGGCAAGTGGAGTCGAGTGGAGTAGAGCTGGTGGAAAAGAGCAATTAGTCACAGATTTCTTACCATTGTTCCTGGTGTTTATTTAGGTTGAGTTAAGGACTTGGTTGCATCATATTTTAATGGCAGTACAGCCAGGCTTGAAATGTTTTACACAACCTTAGCTGATTATTTTTTTAGCTGTGTGAATAGTGGGGGAAAAAAACAAGAATCAGCCAGTGGAGGCAGCCATATTGGATCATCATCTGTGGTTTTACTGTGACTTTTACCAGAGCAGTATGTGTTTGATTCCTTAACTTTAAGACTTCATAATCATACTCAGTCCAACATGCAGTGAAATGCTTTATGCCACCAGGCAACTTAGGAGTCTTGCCGGACAGCCAGAGTTCGGGATTGAACCACCAACCCTATGATTTGTGGACGACCCACTCTACCAACATTTAATCCAATCTACTGAGCTGATGAACAACTTTCAGTCTAAAGCAGTAGCAGCATAAAGTGAGTGCAGTGGGCAGGAGAAACAAGATGTAAATACAACACTGACACACTGTAAATCTCCTCATAAATACATTACATACTTTTTAGCTAACAGCTGCCACTGTGCACATACAGCAGCACATATGGAGCAACACTAACATTCAATCTGAGTCATGTTGATGGATGGTCTTCTACATTTACAAATGACATTACAATGAAATCTGTATGGAGGACAATGGATGTGTTTACTAGACATGGAAAAATGCCTGTTGATGTCAGGTTTTCTTCACACAGAATGCACCTGACCATCTTTAGAGGTTATGCCAGGTTATGTAACACAGACTTTACCTATTAGCAGAAAAAAATATTAAAAGTGGTCGTAGTGGCAAAAAAATGAATGATACTGCAGCAACTCCTCTAATTTCCATATTGAGAGCTGATCATAGTATAAGCACCGTTTTAAAGAAAAATCAGAAAGGTATTTTATTTCCAGGAGTTCGGGATCATGATGTCACATCACAAAGGATTTGGGGATTTGTGGTCCACTCATCAGCAGCTACATTAGTTCCTATAGATTTCTACACTTTTTAGCACGCACACTTACCTGTCATTTCGTTATCTTGCATAGTGGGACGCAGATGTTGCATGGTGGGCTGTGACAGTAAGTCTCATCTCTGGTCTGGGAGAAGTTAATTAGTTAATCATGTTTGTAGCCCACTGTTCAGGTCAGGGCTAAAACACGTGTCCATCCCTCTGTTTAGGTCATGTATCACAGCCATACGAGTAATCACAATGTTGTCATGTACGGGGCTGTGGTAGGAAACATTAATCTATTACATAAATATGGAAAAAACAATATTCTTGAACAGACCAATGCTTCCCTTGCACTGTAACAGATTTATAATTTTCAGGAACAGTGCTACAGGCTTGGATGCATCAGCTGTTTACCAACCATTCACTAAAATCAGAAAACAGCGATCGCTCGCGTTCAGGCATCTGTTCCACTTATTTAAATGTTTCCCAGTTTTTTTATCGGTGTCCTGTAAAATGTGTTATAATATTAATATTATGTGTGTCAAACATATACATTTTTGACTCCTGATGCTATTCAGCTGTTTACCATTGCAGACCACAAACATGTCGGATGCATCCCATAATCCACCGCGGCATGACGTATGTTTCTGAACTCTATAGTAGAAACACTCGACAGGGAAGGTGAACTGCAGTACTGGGAAATAAATCTCCACTTTTACTTTGACTTAGTTATTGGATGCAGCGTTGGATCATGAAACATGAAGTGAAGATTGTTTCAGTAGGGTGAGTGACATTCACCCATTAAAGAACAAGAGATTTTAAGTTTATTTACTATAAAAAAACAACACAACTCTCTCAGAAATGGAAATGGAAAGAATGTTTTTTGTGCGTGTGTGTGTTATTTTATTTAATCTCTGAGAAGATAAACCTGTGAGTTTTACAGTTACACTCTCATATTCATCTTTCTTATCAGGGCTTAATGGTTGAGTTTAGAGTTAAGATTAAGTTCAAATTTGAGTAAAGGATCAGATTTCCAATCTAGTGCTGAATCCTGGGCTTTAAGCTGCCAACATAATCCATCACTATCTTAGGATATCTTGACCCCCCTCCTCCTCCTCCTGACAGCCCACTTCTCCCTCGGCCATTCCCAACAACTGTAAACATTAGTTTCTTTCAGATGCTGCTGGAAACACAATAGTTGTGTTCAGTCCTGACCTAACCCTGAGGAAACAGAAGACATGAAGGCTGTCAGGGGAGGGTCCTCGTGAGGATAGCCGCACAAGGATATGTGTGATTAGTAGTGACACTTGATCTTAATCTCCACGGTTACCAAAAGGATAACAAACAGCATGTTGCAACTTCACTCCTAATTGTATTATTGGGCTGTCGTCTTTGTGTGGTGCAGTCTTTCCCATCCTATTTGTATGTTTGCTCAGATTGAAGATGGAGCAACGCAGCAAATACGGAACAAACATTTCCTCCGATGATAACTCGCGTGACCCGACCGTCCTGTAATACCAGATTCGTGGCAGGAAGGTCATCTATTTTGCTGACAGCAACATTGAAGTATTAGACTTATAAGGATTTGGCAGCTGCAGTCATGTGTTCAGGGATGTGTTTGTGCCAAAGGCCGCTACAGATCCTGGTATATATGTGTGTGTGAGCATTAACGTGTGTGTATCAGAGGCTATGTAAAAGTTTTTGGTATGTCTGAGTGTATGTAATGTATTCCCTTCAGATTTAAATGAGACTGTATAGCGCTCCCCTCCCTCCCACACACACACACACACACACAAAGGGCGCTAAATGGGGTGTTTAAGCTGTCAGGGTGATGAGTGCAGGGCGGGAGTTCGGCTCCCGATGATCATGTTATGAGGAGGCCTCTGAGGTTCACATCCTCTCACTTCCACGATGATTCATCTGCTATTATGCTCCCCTGCTCCCTCTGAGCCGCCATCAGAGACACGAGGGAGCCCAGAGATGTGGCTGTAAATCGTCAGTGTTCGTCTGAAAATGGTCATAAACATCACTCCCACATTCATTTTAGTGTGCCACTGTTGTTTTATTAAACAAGCCGCTGTTACTGTCGCCCGCGTGTGTGATTATAGAAGGTGCAGGATTTATCAGATAAGATTTTTATCAGATGAAGACTCCAGGTGAAAGTTTACTATGTTAATTGGATTAGAGTTGCAGCTGGTCACACACAGTCGGACCAGTCTTGTATAACTAACCTGAATACATTTCACCTGAAGCAAAACAAGTGTATTAATTATTTTCTGTCATCCTAACTGTCTTAAGTGGCTCATTATTTTGTGTACCCCTTAGAGGTGAGATGGGCCTGCTTTTATAGATGGTCTGCAGTTTTCACAGGCTCTAGAAACACTGAGCAAGACAACAGTGAGTTAGAGAAAAGGACAATGCAACAAAATGTAAGTGAAGTAAATGACAGAAGAATGGAGGACATGGCAAATAAGCCCAGTCAGTGCACTCCTGTACAGTCCTAAGCTGTGTTCACACTACATGGGCGGCTGCGGCTGTGGCTCAGGTGGTAGAGCGGGTCGCCTATGGATCCTAAGATTGTGGGTTTGATCCCCGGCTCTTCCTATCCACATGTTGAAGTGTCCTTGGGCAAGACACTGAACCCTAAGTTGCTCCCAGTGGTTTCTAGCACCTTGCATGGCAGCTCGGTAGCCATTGGTGTGTGAATGGATGAATGAGTTGCCTTGTAATGTGCTTTGGGACCGAGCTTAGATCAAGAAAGTGCTATTTAAATGTACTCCGTTTACCATTTACACCAAACCAGAGGGGAATGTTCACCACTTGCTCCTCGTGCCAATATGGCCACTGGACTGATTTTGGAGATTTGTGCGAATAGGAGTACCGTATTTTACGGACTATAAGCCGCTAGTTTTTTCCAACACTTTGAACCCTGCGGTTTAAACACCAGTGTGGCTCATGTAGGCACGAAGCTCGTTGGCTTTTTACAAGCTAGCAAGCTCTGTACCGCCAATACATTTAGCGTCGTCAGTGGACCACATGAAACTGTTCAAATAAATTCAATAGCGGCTTATAGAGAGGTGCACTCAATAGTTCGGAAAATACGGTACTCCTTCTAGAAACCATGATGGCCGTCACATGTGCTATCAACAATGAACAAGACTTACCTGTTGCGTATCCCCTGTGTGCACGACCAACAAAGTTTTTCAACCTCTGCGAACTTCAATTTGCGTTGCCCAGCACATCTTTGCTTTCACCTATTACCTAATTACATCATGTCTAATCAGGAAGCATAAGAGAAATCACCTCATGTGTGACTTAGGACTCATGTCACATGGAGTGAATATGACAGTTTCTTCCACCAGTAACATGTTAGCAACGAGTTTTATCTTGTGTTGTCTATAACTCTGCAGCACCCTCTGAACACCATAAAGAAAACATGACTATTGATCAGTTCATTTCTTTTCTAGAGATCTAGGGCTCTGGCTAGTCGACTGAGATTCACCACAACTGAACTTTTTTATCATCGTAAACCATCGACAGCCTCCCAGATGGATGTCTGCTTCCTTTTCCTACCGTAGCCCCATTTCTGCACTCAGCAGAAGTTGTTTGGTTTTTGGTTGTAATCTCTGTGCTAGCAAGTAGACTTTATTCAAAAGTGGAATCACAGCAGGAGAACATTTAGTTTTCTGAACAGAACATTTATGCGATGATAAAACACAGATTAAAAAAAAAAAAAAAACAACCTTCAGGATTAACATGGGGATACAATTTGACCAAATCCCTGACTAAAGTATGGACTGCTGAGCTCACAAATGGGACTACACTCACTTGATAACTTCTCTAAATCTTTTTTTTTTTTTTTTTTTTTTTTTTTTTACAAAGGATGACAGCAATAAAAATGTTACAAAGATACACCTCTGTTTTCAGTTGAGATGCAACGTGTGATCCGAGTAACACAAACAGCTAAACCAGACGTCGGAGGAGAACAATGGAAATGCACTGACTGCAGTAAAGTAAATAAAGCAAAAAAGTAAATAAGATTGATGCTACGAGATGCAAAAACATCATGTGTTTTATTCACTTACAAATAAATCACAATAAGTGCAAACACTACACACACTCATGGCTACACACTAAATACATGTATTTAATTTAGATTTTTCTGACTGACTGATACAATAGCACAAACACAAACTATGTAGTTTCTGCTACGCTGATTTGAAGCTGTACTTCTCCAACAACTGGACCATAGCAGTGATAGAAACTCATCAAATTATAAACTAACTGTACATCTATGCATCACTCTTAAGTGCATGTAAAGTGAAACTATGAACAGCAGCTTGTCTTTTATATTTGGTATTTCAACTTGGACATTTACAGTACAGAAACCCTGACAATCTGGGTGAATACAGCCCTGCAGAGTTTAGTTTTTATCCTGTGGACACCCACTCTATACACTCACATACACACACACACCCAACACCCCCAGGCTGCGTGCCCTCTCCTGCTGGGCCCCGTCTTATCCTAATGGGATTGCCATGGTGGAAGTCTACCAATAATGAAAATAATGAAATCAGCAAGGACCCAAAGAAG
>OOFC01050307.1:0-11313 GCA_900323345.1 Pseudochromis fuscus | reverse complement strand
CAGAGAGACTCGTAGGGGGAATAAGGAGGAGGAGGAGATTTGCAGACAGACCCCGAGGGGAGGAAGGTGCAGGAGTACGAAAGGAAAAAGTAACTGGGAAAACAACAAAAGACAGAAAAGGTGGGAAGATTGAGGGAGGTGCACCAGGAAGACAAAATAGAGGTGTGATTTACTCATCCACACAGAGACGAGTTTAGGTGTATCCAAAAGTTTATTTATGGTATGGGCGTTTCGTACACCTGGAGGCACCTGTTTTGGGAGGCAGAAAAAAATCTACCCTTGTATTTCCTTGTGTACACCCCAAACAACGACGCCATAGCCCCGCTTCTCCCTTAACCTCATAGTCTGTATATCAAAATGGACGAAGCAAGTAGGGTTCAACAATGAGGTCTATGCAGATGTCCAAAAAAAAGTGCAATACGCCTTACAACCACTGGAGTCTGACTCCAAAAAACTCTGACTCCAGTTGACTTCCATTCAAAAATAGTCATTTTCAATCCTGAAATACTCTTATGTTAGTTATTCTGGTGTCATTAGGTAAAGTGAATTGTCGTTCTCAGTGATCTGGTGGTCCATCTGAAGAAAAAGAAAAAGAAAATTCATTATTTAGATATAAGGCTTCAAAAACAGGAAGATGTAGGAGCGTGGTTAACTTGATTGACAAGCTTGGCCTCCAATGAGAGCAGCTCTGAAGTCCAGTCTCATACACACTGGGCAGTGTTCCTGGGTTCAAGGATCAGACCCATTTCCTCAGTCCTCCCTTCATGTCCAAATATGGTCACTTCTGGCTCCAATCAACCAACATGGCGTCGTTCAAATACCAAACTCCTGGCTTTAAAGGGGGAGTCCACAAACCATTTGTATAAACCAACGGTAGCATCACACTTGCTTCCTCTGTATCTGTATACAGTCTATGATCCATCCACATGCGTTACCCTGACAACAACAGTAACAATGGTGGATTACAGTGCAGCAGAAGCTACTGACTTTGTTTTTGTGTTGTTGTTGTGTTGTTTTTACATTTTTTCTTTGCACCAGTTTTAAATGCATGCTCCGCATCTTCTTCTCTGTTTTTGGTGTATTTCTGTGTCAGCATTACAGCTCTACAAACAGGCCTGGCATATTTACGACAGTGTTTTCATGTGGACACACACACTTCTCGAGATGATGCTATGTTTATGGGAAACATTTTAAAATGTGTTTGTTTTTGTCTGTATGTGGACGAGGTCTCAGGTTGTGTGACCTTGTCAGATCAGTCATTTGTTCCTGCACGGCCAACGATTTTTACCAACTAAAAATATCAGGCTCAACATATGCATGTAGTCCTCAGTGTAACCTCCTCTTTTCTCCACCACACTGCATCTGCTTGTTCTTCGGATGCAGTAAATAAAACCTCCTCGTCTGACACAGAACCTGACAATCTTCTATTTTTTAACACATGAACTCAGCTGGAAATACCACAGGTATTCACCTCAAAATAGAAACGTATTTAGCAGACCAAGCTATGAAATAAACACAAGCAAAGAGGAGAATTGTGGGATGTGCAAGCAGAAGGAATAGAGGAGTTCCTCTGGGACAGGAAATGGGAGCAGTGACAACAGGAAGCCAGTGTGAAAACCAAGGAGGGAGGATTCCCACAGCATCTCCGCTCCTGTCTTCTCCCCTCCTCTGTTTCCTCGTCGCCTCTTTCTCTCCTCTGGCTTCTCTTCTCACCTCTCTTTCAGTTTCTCTGAGTGCAAACCATCATCTGCTGTCTCCAGAGGTCTGAGGCGACTCGTCTGCAGTGGTGTTAACTGTGAATACATTTGTGTGTGTTGGGGAATAACGCCACGTTTGTGTGCGTCTGTTCTTTTCAGGATCATCTGATGTTGGTAATGTTTATTACTTTCACATGAAGATGAAAGACTGTAGTATACTTGGTGGTAGCTTAACGTACAAGCTAATGACCAGTAAACCACAACTGTCAAGTTACACTTAAAGCGACTTCTAAGATTTCTGGTCGACAGATTTTTTACAGACATTTCAGAAAATCCACTTTAAAGCAAAGAAGTGGAACCATTTGTCCTACAGATCACACCAACCCTGCTTGGTGAGGTCTGCCTCATTATTTACAAATCAAATGCAACTTCCAATGCTGTTTATGGCATCAGGCCTTCATCAACATGACAAAGATCTGTTTCAAATTAGGATTTTGAGGTTCTGAAATATTTAAAGTGTTGTGATATTCAATGTTTTGTCCTCATCCCATGAAAAGACCATCAGGAAATTGATCCAGTTACTTTCTATTCTATGTGCAGCCAAAGCCTAAAATATCTAATTCCTCTGTGGCATAAAGCTCCATTTTTTCCCCCTTAATTTTTCACCAGCACTTCACTGAGCCCCACTGTTGCACTACATAACACGCTCCCTCATGAACATGGGCACTGGAGATAACTGTAAGTCAATTTTACATACACCATGTACTGCTGTAAATAATCATTATAAAAATCCACAGCAAATGTACTATTTACTCCTGTTTGAGTAAGGTTTGGTTAAAATGACAAAGTCAATCTGTTTAAGGGAAATAATTTGGCTTTTCTTTTTTGTTTTTGAAAGTTAATATTTGTGACCTACTTTTGAAGAGTTTCATCTTCATATGAATTAATGAGTTTGGGGCTGAGTGTCACACAAGAAGCACTGACAGATGAATTCATACATTGTTGGTTTTCATTGTTTAAGAAATGCAGTTAAATTACAATATAAAACAGAGCTTTCACTTTAAGTTCAACTTTTGTGAAATTTCACACAAAATGCGCACCTTTAATTTTTGAAGGAATGAAACCAGCGTATTCAAACTGGAGGAAGGTTTATTATCACACAAAAGAGATGCACATGGTTTGTTGTCAGTCCTGAGCATGACTAGATGAGGCTGTTTGTAGAATTGACTCATGTTTTGAAACCAGGATGTCGGCATTTGAAGATCGCCATGTTGGTTTTTTGGAGCCAGAAGTGATCATATTTGGATATGAAGGGAGGAGTGAGGAGGCGGGTCTAACCCTTAAAACCAGGGACACTGCCCAATGTGTATGAGAATCGACTTCAGTGATGCTCTCATTGAAGTCCAGACCTGTCAATCAAACTAACCACGCCCCTTAATAGTCATGTTTTTGAAGTCTAATATCTAATTAATGATGATTTTTTTTTCTCAGATGTTCCAGCAGATCACTGAGAAGAAGAGTTGACTTCAGCTACTGACATCAGGATGACTTGTATAACAAATCTACTCACTGATTTCTTTATTGAAAATGATGATTTTTTAATTAAAGTCATTTTGGAGGGTTTTTTTTTTTGCCAGCATGTTGTGGCCATTGGGGGTACTGCACATCTGAGACCCGCTTACTTTATCCATTCCTATAAACAGTCTGTGGTCCTGAGGCAGAAGAGGAGGACTTCATTTAGATGAACTATGCTGACTTCAAGTAAAGGAAGAGGAGCAGGTCATGACAGAAAAGTTTCAGGAAGCTTTGTGAGAAAAGCACAAATGAATGTCATTGTGCTACTTTCTGGTCCGATCGGGCTAAACAAGCAGCAGGGGTGAGGTCATGTCTCTTTATCGTCCTATTTCTCTCCCCACTGGCTCTGCACAACTCCCATTACTGCCCCCCTCTCTTGTGCAGGTCATTAACTCTTTGAACCTGCAGTCTCTCACTCGCTGTCCCGTGCACACCCTCTCTTTCTGATCTTCCCTCTGCTCTCTCTTCTCTCTAATTTGCAGAAGAGACACACTGCCCCAAGGCCCTCCTGGCTAATTTGGCAACATCCCACATCAGAGACACAGGGTAGAGGCGGGCGGCTGAGGGGTGGATTGTTTTAATATTTTAAGGGAGTAAGGTGCCACACCTCCAGTGGAGCTGCAGAGACAGCAGTCTGAGGCCCCTGTGGATAAATGACAGCGCAGGATCTCAACTATTTTCTCATTTGTGTGTCCCACTGGCAGCGTGGAGAGGACACAGTGGATGTGTGTGTTTTCCTCGACACTATCTATTTGTTTAGCTTTCCCCTTTAGCTGAGTGAGAACGTCTGTGACAGTGTGTACGTCTGTGCTGATTTTATGTGATCCCTTAAACTCTTAATAAGCATTTACACATCTGACTTGTGTGTGCTGCATTTATATGTCTGCATGCAGCAACGTGTGTGTGTGTGTGTACCTCAGCCTTCCCATGTGTGAATATGTGCGTAACAGTCTGCAAATGTGTGTTTATGTTGCCGTTCATTTCAACTTTTACCTTCGAGTTGATTTTTGTGCAGAGATTTTGTTTGTTCCCTCCTCTGTGTGTGTGTGTGTGTGTGTGTGTGTGTGTGTGTGCATGAATTTGCACACACGTCTACATTTTCCCCTGTTGTTTTAGTTGTGAATGTGCTCAAGTTTGATGCCTGTAAATGTACGTGTGTGCTTTTTTTGTGTGTTTGTCTGTATGTATTTGTGCACTCGCTTTCCTCTTTCCCGCTGTGGCTATTGTCACCAGATGTCAGTGCCTGGGAACAGAGGAGAACAATGGTCACTATGAGCCAAAGGGCAATTGCCTGGGGAGGGGCGACACCAGTCTGTCGTCTAACAGGTTTGTGTTTCACCCACCCTGTCATTTCATCAGCATATTTGTGAGGGAATGGGTGCTGTTAGGGTTTTGGGGTGTGCGTTCTCTCACCGTAGGACACCAGAGTGGCGTTTTGAAAAGTATAGTGGAGCTATGCACAAGGGAGGGTGTGGAGACAGGACGTGAGAATTGAGATTGAGAGGTGCAGCAGTAGCTGCATCAGCATTGCTGATTTGAGGAACAGGGCGGGGTGGATCTGTATAATGTGTTGTTTTGATACTGTATCACAAGGAAAGGCTGAGAATATCCTGGAATAGAGATAATACCCAGGAAAGCTTTTCCCCAGTGGCTGCACGGTTCGAGCCAAACAAAAGAAAAGCCTGACTGCAATCTTGATGGAAGACAGATTAGTATCTTGGCCCGAAAGCCCTGACAAAGCAGAGAACCACACAGCTTGTGGCCCTTGGGAAACCGAGCACACTGACAGTAGCATCGCCCGCAGTGTCAACACGAGGTCAGTTGAAGGGGTTCCCAAGAAAAAAAACAAAAAAATGCTTTGTCATGCTCACCCAGTCATTGGCTCTATCTGACACGCAGCAGGTATTAGAATAAGCACCTGTGCTAGCTTGCTGTCCGTTTGCACTGTGAGTTTTGTAAATAAGCTCCAACTGAAACACAGGTAGCTATTTGTTGTGTAGCTAGAACAATTGAACCGGGGTGGGAGGGGATTTGTGTGTGTGTGTGTGGATGTAAAGAACCACCATGACAGGTTCACATGTAAGCCAACAATTACTGTAATTGATCTGTGGGGTGAAAAAGACAGCAGCAGGCAGGGCATGTGTTTAGTGTTTGTGTGATCAGGCCTGACCTCCCATAGAGAGCAAATACCTTTTGTAGCTGATGAGGAGAGGATGTAAAGGTTAAGAATGAGGCGCCCTTTCAGAGGCCGTGTTAACCACAGCGGTAGACAGAGCTCAAAACAAAAGTGAGAGCTTGATTTAGGGTAGTGCTACTCTCCAGCTGACTCTCACAAGCTCTAGTCAACTAAGAGTTTATCATATATTTCAAAGTTTATCTTTTATTGTCAGTTGTTGAGACCTCTACATCATGAGTCTCCAACCTTTTTTGCACCATGGACCGGTTTAATGTCGGCTTTATTTTCACGGACCCGTCTTCAAAGTGTGGCAGCAAAAATAAAATAACACGACCAGCATAAAAAACAATTGTTTCCCCTTTGCAAAGAAGCTCTCCAAAGACTTTGTTTTTTACTCATTTTTGCTTGTTTGTGGACTTATCTTTGGGTAACGTATCTGATCATGTGACAGAGACAAGCGTATTGACGTGTCTAAAGGCACAGACAAAAGTTAAGTCAGAGAGAATCCACTCGTTTTTCAAAATAAAACGTCTTTCAGACTCTAAAAATCAATACAACAAAAATTGTATAAATTATTTATTCTTTATGTACGGCCCAGTAACAAATGCCTCACGGACCGGTACCGGGCCTTGGCCCTGTGGTTGGGGTCCACTACTCTACATCATCAGTGTGATCATCACGTTGCTGGAAAACTCAATGTCTTGATGAAAAACCCACCAATTATTTCATTTTTCAGGCTTCACAGGGTTAATTGTACACAATAGTGTTTTGTATTTTCAGTGTAATATCCTTAGTTACAGTTAAAGTTCACACTGTTACTCGTTCACCTCGTGGAAAGATTGCGGTCAAAAGGCCACCTCAGTGAAAGGGAAGCAAAAGGGTGCTTGTGGTGTTTGGATAGCTAAACAGACAGGAGCACAAGGCTGTAAAAAGGTCAGCAACATGAATGGCCACTCTTCAAATCTCCGCGCCCCACTGCTGGGACAAAAGCGTCACTCTGGATGCACGTTTATTGCACAGATTAGTTATTATTCTGTCAACTATCACTCTATTTCTTTCAATCCTTTGAATCATATTTCTTCCTCTTCATATCGTTCCATCCCACTTTTTTTTTTTCATCCCCTTCCCTCCCACTCTACTTTCCCGAGTGCGGAGGTAGCACATGGTGGACGTTGCGTAATTACCCATGAACACCACGAGCTGAAGTGGTCCTCCGAGAATGATGTAAATCGGTGACATTTATGAAAATGTCAGTGAGTTTTCAGGGGAAGCAATAAGGGGCGAGAGAGACCGATTAGAGCGAAACCTTTTTATTGTAGCAATGTGTCTACCATCCCCATGTTACTGCATTCAAAAGATTAGAGAGTTTCATTTTGCCGGCCTGCAGAGACTCGGTACATGATGTTGACTCAGGGATGACGCAAAATGGCTCCTGCAAAACAAACTCTGTAATTTGTCCCCTGGAGAAATGTGTTTAGATCAGTGTGCCTCAAGGTGTTTTTATATCCTCTGAAAACAATTGTTTATGATGAATTTTGGGAATGCACTGTAGATTCACTTCACAGGGAAACTTGACCAATATTCAGTCAGTCAACTAAAGTCAGCCATTCATACGTTATTTATCAAGTGACAAGATTAGAGGATAGTCCCGCCTCCATGTAGCCGGTGGTCAGGTGAAGGAGGAGAGAGGTGATGAGGTCATCTTCAGAAAGCAGATTGAAGATGTTTTCAGGAGCCAAACTTCAGATATGTTGTTGGTACATCAAGGTCGAGCCTGGTTAAAAACTTGTACTGAGGGTTTCAGAGATGTGAGGTCTTTTATCCCCACGTTGTATAAACATGTTATTTTGACTGTGTAGACTGTGTCGGCTGCAGGTACAAATATGACAATGATGACATAATGACACAGTGATGATTCCAACCTATGACATTTTAGTGCCTGCTAGTACCCGGCCCGCCCCTTTTTAGGAGCCACATGAGGGCAGGTACTTCAAAAACGGTACAAGGTTCCAGGTACTTGTTGCCAATTCAAACCAAACCAAGTAGAGTTGAGTAACTTCCATGTGGTGGAAAAGCATCATGAGAATCTGCATCGATGTTAAGCTGTGTTCACACCAAATACAAAACAAATTCTTGCCTCACATTACTGGATGGATTTTGGAGATTGCGCCATATGTGAATATTCGCCCTCAACGTCCTGCAGGACTACTTCTTCTGGAAACCGTGACGACCACCACTTCCCTCATCATCAGTTAATGAGATCCCAAATATTGCTCCCTTCATTCGTTGTGGATGTCCCAGAAACTGCATAAACAGCTTGTGTCTTGGTTTGATTCTGGTACAAAGTCAAATTCATGAGATACAGCTCTGGACACAGACGGTGAAGATAAACTCGTCCTCCATTTCTGCTCCTCGGTGACACCGGGGAATCTCAACGCTGATTGGTTTTTGTGATACCACATGATAAAATGTGCATTTATTTATGTAACCACCCACAAACTCACGTATACTGGAGTGTTTGCAGCAGTGGCTCCCAGCCCGGACAAAATACGGAGTGTGGATTGGTGGCTGGAGAGGGGCCGGTCCACCTCCAGGGCACTCCCGAGGTACAGGGAGGCACAGACCACCCCCAACTGCTCTGGTTGCACTGGCTGAATGGTGGTGCCCTCACCCTATGCCCTCTCTACGCATGTTATGGGGCCCCTATATGTGCGTGGATAGTTTAGGAGGGGGTCCTGTGTTTGTAGAGTGTAAATGACATTTCGTTGTGTGTACTATGTGCAGCATGGACAATGACAAATAAAGATTGCTTCTTCTTCTCTTTGTATTCACTCAGTATGTAATCACTCCATGGGAAAAATTAGCTGTGAGATAGATATAAGGTTCACCATGTTTATCTTCTTATTTTAGGATATTAGCACAAAGAACAATGTAAAGCTGAGGTCTGGGGTCAGGTTTTTAAATGTTTTGTCCAAATCCTCGACAATAGTTGACCAAAGATTCCAATAAAACATTAAAATACAAATATAAACCACATGATGGCAAATGAAATGTCAGTAGGACTTAACATCTGGGATTATAAACATCTGAAATTTCATAGCAATCCATTTGGTAGCTGAATATTTCAGTCTGGACGCAAGTGTCTCATTTACTGACATTTTCTAGCTGTTAAAAAACCATCAGTGATCCTGGTCCCATCTTCTCCAATATGAAATCCAGCTGATTTTCTATATCACTTTAAATGTTTTGTTTTTTAATCTGAGGACAATTTGAAGATGTTACTGTGTTTTTGTGTGTATACAAACACATAGTAATTGCAGTCTATGATGATGGTCTGAAAGCATTTCAGTTAATGGACACTGGACAATCCTTGTTGCAGCACACCCTTTAATTTACATTTGGGAGACATTAGCACTGGTTTTTCCATTCAGCTGATTTTCCTACTTTAACTTATGAGCTGGTGGTTGCTGTGGTTTGCCCCTTGGGCTTGGTAAAATGAGCTTGTCTCCTTGAAAATGTTTGACCTCTGTCCCCCGTCCCTCCTCCGGATGTCTAAGCTGATTCACTGTGGCTTGTTTTGACATGGGTGTTGCCTTTAAAGTAAAGGATCATGGGGTGGCCTTAAATGGAAATGATAGTGCGAACAGAAATGGTTTAACCTGTCAGGGGCAGCTACAAACAATGTGTCTCACCCATACCCATCCACCCATACCCCTGAGCTATAACCTCTCTGAAATCTTTATCTTACCAGTGTTACCTACTGGGACACATGACTCCCTCCTGCTATGCCACATTCCTCTATTCTCCCTCCCTGCGGCACGTGACCCGAGTGGCCCAGCGGTGACTTGTGACCCTTCCCGTGGAGCAAAATATTATGATCAAGTCTTAACAGCATACTTTTAATCTTGGCTGTCACATTAAGAGTCTGTGCACTGGGGAGAAGTAGCCCTGAAGCTGTACGCAGCAGGAGGCAAATGCAACCTCAAAAGCACAGCTGACAATTGTACACAGAAACCTAAAAAAAAAAAAGGGGAAAATCTGGCCTAAAATCAGGATGTGGCCAAGTGCTTTTCAAAATCCACAGTTTTTTTGACATGTACTGGCAGTGGCACCTTTTTAAAGCCCATACAGGACCCACTCTCAGATGGGTTTCCTTCCTCCATCGCAGCCCCTCACTGAGGGTGGAGAGGAGGTGAGGCAGGGGGAAGGAGGGACCTTTAGAGGTTCCCCTGTGCGTTGGACTTGAAAGTTTCTGTTTCTGTGAACTTTACATCAAACGATCATGAGCTGCTGCTGGCTCTTTGAAGTGGCGGAGGGGAGGGGAGTGGAGAGGGGGGCATCGGGGCCGAGTACAGGCCTCTGCCACGACATGTTCCGGTTCAAAACGGACTCTGCCGCAGTGTAAAAACAGCTCAGCTAAAGGTCTCCTGAAAATGGCACAGGATCAAGGTTAAGAACTTATCTCTCTGTTACCTTTTCTGTCACATACAGGAGGATCTATGGATGCACTATAGCGTGAGACCACATGCAGTCATTTAAGCTCCTCTCTTACCTCTCTTCAAGGCTCAGATTTGTGTGGATGTATGTTTTTGTACATAAATCCTCTTTGGTCTGTTGTCTTACAGGCTTCTGTGGAACTATTTGCAGTAAATGCTCAACCTGATAGTAATAAACGGTGTTGTGGCCTCACTACTAAATGCAATTTCCTGCTTTGTGCCACGTCAGACTATCTGCCCACTCATCCATCTGGGACTGTAGAGATCTCCTTTATCGTCACTTAACTGAATTACTGTGGTGTCACTACAAAACATGCTGTGATTGTTAGGCATGCTAATGTACCATACCAATAAAATTACTTTTCAAGTTACGTTATTCATCCACTATGGAGGTTATGTTTTCACCTGCATTGGTTTGTGTGTTTGTTTGTCCATCTGTAAGCAACATTATGGAAACAGTACTGAACAGATCTTGATGATTTTTCAGTGTCATTGCAGAGGTCTGTGTTCTCTGAGGGCTTTCCAGTATCATATACATTCAGCTTATTAAATACAGTTTCTCTCTCTTGCCAATAATTTTAAAATGTATGAATATTTAAGGTGGTTTTTCAACAAACACTCTTTGAATAATCAAAATGCAAATTGATAATACTGGCAGTGTTGCTATTTCACCACAAGAGGGCAACAGTGTTCAGTCGCTAGCATCTGTAGCTCATAGACTGTAAACAGAATGGACGAATCCATAGACTGTAATGTTGAAGCTAACATGACGTCACCCGTTGGTTTGTGGACTCACATTTTGAGAATTGGAGTTTGGTATTTGAATGCCGCCATGTTGGTTGTTTGGAGCCAGGAGTGACTATATCTGGATATGAAGGGAGGAGTGAGGAGGTGGGTCTAACCCTTGAACCTGAGGACGCTGCCCAATGTGTATGAGACTTGCTCAAGGGCACTTCGGCCGTGCCCAGACCTGAACCGACAACTCTCTGGTTCTCAACCCACATCCCTATATCCTGAGCCTCTGCTGCCCCAAACTAACCACACCTCTAAATATTCCTCCTTTTGAAGCCTGATATCTACTTAGTTATGTTTTTTTTTTTTTTCAGGTGGACCATCAGATCATCGAGAAGAAGAATAACTTTAACTAATGACATCAGAATGACCTGAGTAAAAGAAGTATTGACTGAATATTTCATGATTGAAAATGAAAACTTTTTAAAGCCAGCATCTAGTGGCTGTCAGGAGTATTGCACCTTCTTGCACATCTGCATTGGACTCTTTTTTGAGAACTGGTTGATCTTGGTGAAGGTTTGTGCTTTTGTTTGTTTGTGTTTTCCCTCCCTGCTTATAGATTTACACATCAGTGGAC
>OOFC01050305.1:4473-18985 GCA_900323345.1 Pseudochromis fuscus | reverse complement strand
CATCCCATAATGATCTCAATAATAACCCTGACAACACTCATGGACATAAAAATAGT
Source organism: Pseudochromis fuscus (assembly GCA_900323345.1). Classification (NCBI taxonomy): domain Eukaryota; kingdom Metazoa; phylum Chordata; class Actinopteri; family Pseudochromidae; genus Pseudochromis; species Pseudochromis fuscus. Next base: position 18,929 of record OOFC01050305.1, on the reverse strand, counting down.
GTGTGATATGGTGATATGAGTGCAAGTATATGTGCGTGTGTATGTGTGTGGTTGGCTTGGATTATGAGGAGCAGTAAAACACAGAGAAACTCAGTGAATATGCTGGAGGTAAATGAAGTCCCACGGGGGTAATATTCACCTCGCCATAATAATTCTGCCACTGTCAAAAGCCAGCTAGCTTTGCTGTAAGTGTGTGTGTGTGTGTGTGTTTGTGTGCGTGCATGGCGCGTCTAGTGAAACTAGCACACATCTCTCTCCCCCCTCCACTCCCCCTCCCTCTGCATCGCGAGCCAAATCCAACTTCCCTTGTTCTTTTTCTCTCTCAGTGGCAAGCTCGACAACTCGGAACTGCACCTCAGTAGTCGACTGAGGCGAGCAGGAGGAAGTAGTCATTCATCCAGTGTGTGTCAACCACAAGTTGACTATGAGAATGAGCAGGGAAGCAAAGCGATGTCTATTTCTGTCTCGGATGACTGGGGATGGTCAGGGAGGAGAGCACAGACTTCCCACTGAGGGAGACACTGGGTTTCATTGTGAGCTCCAGGGCCATAGGGAGCAGTGATCGGAAGGATGGATCTGTTGAATGTGTGTGTGTGTGTGTGTGTGTTTGCATGTCTCTTCTGCACCCAAATGCAATGAATGGCACTCATTAGCCTCATGTTAGCCTTGCTAGCTGCAATACCCCGCGGCAAAGAGGTCACATATAAGGTCATGACTTGATTACATGGTAGCACACTTCCTGACATCCGTGTGTAAGTAATACACACTCCCGACACCAATTTTCCATATAGTCTGCATGTTTCTAACAGACCAAAAATCCACAAATATCTGAAAGAAAGTCAGTGTGGTTCATCATTTTATTATACTTCTGTATGTATTAAAATATAATACGTCTGTTCCCTGCTGTAAGTTTATACCTGCTATCTGTGTTCAACCTGGTTTTAATGTGCACCATCCACCTCCTGCCACATTCAGTCATTTTATGGTAATCTGTCGGAGTATAAGTCAAAATATGTATTTGTCCTGTTAGGCTTAAGAATGTTTTAAAGTCTGATCGATCTCAGGGCAGGATATCTGAATACTGTCGGTCAAGTTGCAGTGAAATTCCCTGTTGATATTCATGGCCCACGGAGGATGATTTCTAATGTTTTTGGTGACCCTTGACCTTTCTTCAAGTGCAGTAATCAGTCCACTCATATGATGGGAATATGTATGATATTGACAGAGCTCATGCACGCTCCCAGGAGGGCGATCCCTTTCTGTTCTGATTACTCTGTGAGTTTTCTTCAAACATCACCGCAAGCCAAAAATCTGAATTTTTTGCCCCAGTATTGGAAGGACTGTTACTACATTTAAGTTGTCAATATGTTGTTTGTTTGAATACTGCAGCCTCCAGAGGTCCACTGAGGGACTACACTTTTAGCATTCTTGCTACTCCTGCTCATGTGGATGAGTTGATGTTTATTTCTAGTAGTTTCTTTTCTTTTCTTTTCTTTTCTTTTCGTTTCTTTTCGTTTCTTTTCTTTTCTTTTAAAACCTTAACTAACATCCCAGCATTAATATGAGTCATAATTTTATTAGTTTTATTGTACAACCCTCAATAGTAGATGATTGAGGGAATAATTGATCCTTTTTACAACTGGCAAGATGTTGAACCTGCGTTGTTTGTGTGTTGAGGTAAGTAACTTGAGCTAAAATATTGTTTGGTCCCTGTTACTCTAGTTTTTATTTATCATTTCACTCAGTCTAGAAATTTGTGGGTTTTTAGTAAAACATAGATGAAACTTAGATAAAACAAATTCAATGTTATTTTTGTGTGTCTCTTTTCTTTAACTGTAGTGAGCAGGTCATTGTGTGATTGTGGTGTTGCTCACTTAGAATTTCACACTAATATATATCTTTGCATGAGTGAATGTGTGTGTGTTTAGGCTTGAACCTAAAGTCCTCTAACTCAGACTGTCTGTGAAACAGAGGCGAGGCTCTACCTGAAATTAGTCTCAGTGGGAAGACAAGAGGCATCGCTAAGGCCTTCTCTTTTAACCAGTTGGCCCAGCCCACTGCTGCCCAGCCACTGTCACACTGAGAAGCACATGTCATTGAAAGGAGACATTAATTGCCTCGGTGCTACGGCAGGACGCTCACTAGCCGAGCTCAGGTGCACCTTTGCTGCTGCCTTGCAAATGAGATGCAGAGTGTTGGCTACAGTACCTCCTTCCCGGGGATAATTGACCCTGGGGATCCGCCTTGCAGTCCACCCACCCTCCTACTTTCCTTGCTTACCTCCTCCTCTTCTTCACCTCCTCCTCCTCTCTTCCCCCTTCACTGCCTCCAAGACAGCACAGGACACCCCCTGATTGGTTGGTAGTCAGCAGGATGGGGTTGGCCCTTTGACCTGCAGCCTCCTTCCCCTTCTTCAGCGCCTCGGTTTCTCTTCCTGTCTCGAGCTCCTTCACAAGGGCATTCACGTGACGATGTGGGCAGTGGAGACGAGAGGAGAGGCAGCTGCCTGACACGGCTGCTGTCCAGGCCATTACTGCAACCCCCTGTATGAATCCCTGAATCCTGTCCATGTTTGAAAGTGCTCCACCCCACATACAGCCGTTGCTTCGTCATGTTGGTTTTTGTTGTCGCATCTTTAAGTTTTAATGAGGTGAGAGGTTTATTTACAGCTAAAGGTCCGTGCTGCTGAACCTTAATCGACCCCTGCTTTGCTTAATCATGAGCTAAGATATGGAAAACAAAGGCCCACCTGTCTACCTGTGCACGGTGCTGTGGATTGCTTTTTCAATCCTGCTCAACACACACACATATTGTGTTTGACTTTTATGTTGTTTGTTCTCTCCTCGCACCGCTTTCCCTCTTCTTTCACAATTTCTTTCCCCCTCTCTAACTGTCCCTCTTGATTGTTTGCCCTGTCCTCTCTTCAGTTTACCCTCTCATGCTCTCCCTCATGTGCTTTGCTTTTCAGAGCACGGCAAAAACAGTTAGCACAGGCCTGGTAAGCCATTTGCAAGAAGCCTGCAGCTGAGATCGCAGCCCCCTGAGCATAATATACAAGGTGTGGCAGAGAATGACACTGTTAATCTTGAAGGATTACTTTCTCATGGAGCAATTTGTCACAGGAAAAGTCCATACTGTTTACTTATGTACTCTGTGCATATCCTCTACCCCGTGTTTCTTTGCCTCTGCTGATGTGGATGTGTGCACTTGCTTATGTGTGGGTGTTCAAATGTTGAATTACTGATCAAGTGTAATTGAATAGTAGGCCATCTGTTTGGATGTTTATCTTCTTTTTTTTTGCAGATGTGTTCACGCTTGTATATTTGCACATGTCTGATTTCATCTTAATACGGGACGTATGTGTGTTTCATCTGTAGCCTTTAACTGGCTGGAAGCCCCCTCTTTGGTGGAGAGGCCAGCCATGGCAGAAGAGGGCTGTGCTGAGTGCATTTCATGCTTAATTCTGTGTCAATTAGTTGACTGCTACCTTCCCTCCAGCGAAAGAGCGTGGAGAGAAACACAAGCCCACAGAAATCCTCTGGCTTTGACAGGCGCAGTGTTCAATCATTTATCCCAAGGCCCCGGGCCACGGAGCACTGTCAACAAACATTCCATTGAAATCATATCAAGCCTCTTCTGTTCCCTCATTTTTGTGCTCTCTCTGCTCTGCCTCTCACTCTTCCCATCTCCCTCTGCCTCTTTATCTCGCTTGTTCTTTACCCTCCGCTTCCTGTCTCGATATGCTTTTACCCACCTTCGCTTTTCTTTCTCTCTTCCTCCTCACCCTTCACCCTCTGGGGTTTCTCAGTCTCTGCAGCAGGGGTTTTAGCTCTCTCTTTAAGCTGCTGTGCCTCTTCCTCCCTCCCAGGACTTGGCAGCCAAGTGGTAATTTGTTAAGCTGTTCCCTGTTTGCACTAGTTTCACCCCCAACTTGGCATGCAGTCAAGTTGTGGTCAGATCTCAAGATGAGCGCCCGATATACACCGAGATCATAGAAAATAATAAATTTCAGCTTGAGTTTTTTTGTGTTGTTTTTGTTTTTCAGAGGAGATTTTAACAAGGCAGTGGTGGATGAATCGTAAAACATAAACATCAATCACCATATTTCAAGTGATGCTGTCTATGCATTTGTATATGCAGCACCTTTTGACCTGTATCTATTACATCGTGAGCACATACACTTTAAAAACTCATGCATATGTCTTTGCAAATGCTGTGATTTCAATATAGGTTGAAGTTGAAAGGAGTCTTTGATCACAGCGTGTAGCCAGATTGAAGACCTGCGATCTAACAAATATTGAAACGAAGCTGCAGAATGATGGGCTGTGCCACTCTTCAGCTTGAATAACATAACTCTCACACCAGTAACATCAACAATTTTAGATAACAATTAAAGCATCCTCTGCAGTGATTTGATGTCCATATACTATTTAAAAGAAAATAGAAATTAGGCTATTTGTAATGCATCGGCCAATTAGCTCCACAGCCTCCATCTCTCTGGTTTCCCCTGTTCTTCGCTTTTGGCCCTTTGGAGGAAATATGCTGATGCAGGATATTTTGCAGGTAAGGTGGACAGGGGCCAAATCTGAGTTTTTTCCTGGCTTCCTCTGCTCTGGGCTACAAACATTGAAGCAAAGCAAGAGATAGAAGAGAAAAAGGAGAGGAATCTTCCACTCCCTCCCCTGAGCCTTCATCCCAAGAGAAACTCAACTCACCTGGGTATCTCAGTGGTGGAGAGTAATAAATAAATGTATTGGGTTAATTATTAAAGACAGCCTAAACGAAGATAGATAGAATCCTCTGAAGGCTCCGTGGATCCACAAGCTTGATCTTAACTCAGATGTTGTTGTGATTGCTGTTTGTTTGCCCCACCGGTGGTCAGGAGACTTCACACGGTATCTTTATTCTGTCATTTCAGACAAGTCTACATATTTACCCCAATTTCTTGGCCCCATTTTGTTCATCACTTCCCTGCAAATGGAGAGATACCTACAATGGAGTAGACAAATCTGAAACAGCAGAAAAAAAACTTCTTTCACCTGCAACAATGCTTCAAACGTGTATTTGAAATTAACCTTGAATACATGACAACTCTAATAACTCTGGATCAAAGGGTGTAATTGGATTGGGTCTTGGTTCACACTTTGAGGCCTTTGAACAGTTCGTGGTGGGTGCAAAATCTTACTCAGCACAATATGAGCCACCCACAGTAAACACCACACAACCTTTTCTGCAACAATCAACATAAATACAAACTTTAGTCCATTTCTTTCGGATGAGGTTTCTCTGTGAAACAAACACAAAATCTTAAAGATTCCTTCATCTGTTTGTGATCACTTAAGAAAATGTGTATTTTCTCTACGCCCTTGCTAGCCAAACAGTATAAATCCACCTCTGGCTATTCAGGTTTCCCTCCAACAGCCTCTGACTTGACAACTAGAAAATCAGAAGACAACAACAAGGCCCTTGTAACAGTCCCTGGACAAAGCCAAATTAATATTTAAAGATCATTACTAATGCCCTGAAGTAAAATGCAGAGACTAGGTAATTAATTGATTGAGCTGGGTGGTCCATAGAGAGATTAGACCGGATGAGTGTTGTTTATCTCTGTTGTTATTGAAGTATATGCGATTGCTTTGAGCAAATGATTTCCTATTGAATGTAAAGAAGGGGGACACACTACTGTATGTTTGACCTGTAAGGCATATGCAGTGAGTTCATATTCTTGGAGTGATATAATCAGTTGGGGATTAATTGTCCCTTGTGTTTTCCCACAGTATGTATGTAGTGTAAATTTGCACTGCCAGTAATACATTATAGCACACAGTTTGTGTCGGCATTAAGTGGGACCTGTAGACCTGTTCTCACAAGCTTACACAACAAGAGGGATGGATTTCCACCACAGATAATAGCAGATGCACTTGGCAAGACAATAAGTTGTGTTCTACATCATTTGGCCGACTTCATGTATAAACTGTTGGATGTGAATAGAGTGTCAACGGAGTGCTAATTGTTGTTCGGCATTTTGATTTATCACAGGCAGAAGCCAAGGCAGAACAGAGGATGATTTTGCATTTGGCAGGCTGTTCCCATCCCCCAGCAGCATGCTGATGGTTCTGTTTCCTGGTCGAATGCCTGACTTCAGTGATTCAGTACACTGGGCCGAGCTGTGGCCTCTATGTAGTGTCCACTGTGTACGTAATACTTTGTTTATTCAAATGTTGTACTTTGCATTTCAGACAGACGTCTTACTCTTTACATCATAAGCTTATATAAACTTCCTAAGCAGGTAAAACACTTTCTACATGAAACATATGAGGATTTGATAAAACAGGATGCAGGATACCAGGATTAAAAATGTTGTGTAATGCCATTAAACCTAATCCAGCACAAACACAGGGACCATCTTTGTAATATGGACTTGAAATGTGACACTCTTGAAGCATATTTATCTGCTCAAAGGATGTGACTACTGATACTTGACTGCACCATTTTTCTACATGCACTGATAATTAACACCCAGCTTAGAAAATCTATTAGTTTAAGACTTTAAAATGTTATAAAAGTTGTTGTTTTTTTTCTACTTCACTCATTTCATTTACTTTGATTTTGTTTCCTCCGGGCCTTTTACACATATTAAATAAACATTTTCCAGCTGTGAACAGCTCTTCCAAGTACACTGTGTGTGGTATTCTGCAACATGAGCATCCATCAACATCACACTCAAAAACTGAACTATTTCAGTATGTGAGTTGGCATTTTAAAATATGCTTAATTTTGTCATTTTTCCATTTTAAACGTGCCTCCAAACAGGGATATAATTAGCATATACAGTAGCACATGACAGGGACAGTGGGTATGTCGCAAAGCTTTTTTTTTTCCTGTCTCTTTCTGACTGACTGTTTTTTGTGGCAATGTAAATGTGAGCGGCGTCATAGACAAACACACATAAATAATGTTTTGGGCAGCATATTGAATAAACTTTTCTAAGTTGCCCCAAATGTCCTTGGCTTTGAGTACATGAAAAGGTGTTCGTTCTTTCTTTCTTTCTATTTTTTTTTTTTTTCTTTTGAAAGCATCTTGTGAAAGGAGCATTCAAGAATCACCAGGTTTTTCACAAGTTTTTGGAGATGCCTGTCATGAATGAACATGGCGGTGTGTTCCAGTGCCAGCTGGCAGAAGAAGCCTAACACGTCCCAGAGATGAGCGAAGGGCCAGCTGGATGCCCGCCGAGAGCTTTAACACACTCCTCACCATTGCTGCAAACTCCATCAGCCCATCCTGTTAACTGACAAAACACAACACTAATTGTGCATTAATCAGTGGGTTTAGTTACCCGATCCCATGAGCCTGTGGTGCATTTCAGTGGTTGTGAAACAGAAGTCTGATATTTGTGTTTCACTGTTCCAAGTCCCCCTGGAGTCCTGATATTGGCTTGCTGTCTGGCATGTGGTTAGTCAGTCAGTTGAACTTGTCGCTGAATATTTTAAATAGATCTAATAGTGAGGTAAAATCTTGTTTTAAAATTAAATATTTCATTTATGATCATCAGCAGTCAATTTGCATCTTGCTCACATGATTGGTTTCAGGGCTAATAAGGTTTTCATTACAGAGTACAGAGCTACTACTTTACTCAGTTACTCTGAGGTTAGTAGTTTCTGTATTTGCTTTTCAGCCTCGATTTGACTCAAAGCGTTTAAAAGGTTGATTGTATTTCTTTTTACTCAAAGATCAGAGTTTATTAGAGAGTTTATAGAAGAAACTATGACGCCACTGAAAACATTAAGCCTTTGTTCAAGTGTAATTTAAAAATCAACCTGAAACACAGCTCCGGCCCAAAGCAGCCAGCCAGCACTGTGTGATATAGAGGAGGTACTGTGAGAAAATGTTCATGACACAAACATTACTAACTGGTTTTTGTGCTTTGCTCATTTTTCTGCTTTAGGCGGTAATCAATCATCAAGTCATTTATCTCACACTGGTGCCGGGTTCCTTTTATCAGCTGCCAGACTCCCTCAGCTGCACAGTATTACTGACTACAGGTTCGTTGGCTCACTTTGTCAAAATTACCACTAGATAGAAAGTCAGGTTCCCATGCCTATCTGTCTTATGTTGTTATTATGTACAATTTGATCCTTCTTAAAGTGGCTTGTTGAAGCCCCGTTTAAGAGGTGGTAAGTGTCATAAGTGTAAATCATTATGTAGGCCAGTGGCTCAGGGCAACGGCCAACTTCCTGAACAGCATTCTTTTACCTTAATCTCATTACAAGAAGTGAAGATTAGGAAATAGAAACATTTTCTAAATATAACCTTTCGCCAGAGTTGCTTTTGACATAAGTCATCGTCAGATTTTGGCCTTGTGGGATGTTAACTGTCAGAGATGCAGCCTGTCTGGCCTCTCTCCTCTGTGGGTCAAAGCTGGTGTGTCTGGGATAGTAAGGCACTAAGGAGTGTGTCTGTCTGCGTGTGTGGGTGTGTGTGTGTGTGTGTGTGTGTGTGTGTGTTAAAGGGGGAGCTGGAGTGTGGGTGCATGCAGATGGTTCACAAGCCAACCTTTCAATTAGGCCCGGAGTATAAATATCCGTGGCTGATTGGAATGTGGCGGCTGCTGGCACAAAAGGCTCGGCTTGGCCGGGCTCCAAGACCCCGTCGTTCACTCACTCTCTCAGTCATGCTGGAAGCCGCCCAAGGTTACTTCGTGATTGGACGCAATGATTTCTAACTCCCTGCGTTCGTTGTGACCACCCTCCTTTTTTTTCTTCCATCCCTGTTTCCATCCTTCCTGTGCCATCTCTTGCCAGCTCCATAGCTAACTTTACATTTGAAAGAGGCCTTCAGTTGAACCCTTTTGGAGGCTTGATGTCCCTTCTCTCCTCCTTCCTACGTTTTTGTGCATCAACTGGATTTCGAAATCCTATTGCGAAATGTGTTAAATGTGTTTTCAGCTTCAAATTTTCAAACAAATTTCCCCCTATGCGATTTTGTATATATATTCACATATAAATATATATATTTCTGCCCACAGCGAGTGTTTGGGTTCCAGTCCAGCTTCTAATCTTATTTGGCTAATGCTGCAGGTGAACAGTCCCTGTATTCTGCCTGGGGAGGCCCTGTATATCCTTCACAGATTATAGGGATGAGCTCCCAGACAACTTATCCTTCCGTCCCAAAAGCCTGTCACCGTAAGCTGTCTGCGAAATTATCCACACACCCAGACACATGGTGGTGAGGGTATGAAATGACAAAGCAGAAATGTTTTGGGAGAAGGATATGTTATCACTGTCACAGAACGATTCTCAGTGTTGTGTAGTGCACAGCCTGCAAATAGGATTGGAATTACTCCTGTTACAAGGTAGTCATACGCTGCCATCTTCTTACTCTCGATTTTTACTTTTGATATTTTGAGTAGAGGGAACTTTTCTACCACTTTATTGCATCTTACAGTTTTTAGAGTTGATTAAGAGTTTCCTCTGTTGCTAGATTTAAAGGATTTTTATGTTGTCCTCTAAAATCAATAGATTCTTGCCCCACCAATAATATCATATGCCCTTTGTTAGGAAACTCTTCTTTTATCCCTGCACCCCTCCTCTGCCCCTCCTCTCTGTAACCCACCTACCCAAGCTGTGTCAGGGAAGCCCCCCACTCTCTTATGCATCCCTCTGGAATCAGGAGAGATTAAAAATTAGGGGATTAGGTTCCCCTCCTAACCCTGTAATCCAACAAAACAATGCTTTCTAACGTTGAGCGAGAGCTCTCAAGGCGTGGGTAAGTCCTCCACGTCAGTTATTCCTTATGGAAGGATTCCCTTGGAAAAGACGCACACTCCCTTTCTGTCTCCGACCGCCTCCTCCGCCCCAACCCCCTTTTCTTTATGATCCAGGCCAATAATGAGGCAACATGGGAGATGGGGCCTAATATCTGTTAATAGGGTCAATGGAATAAACTGTTTTATAGGGGTCACTGTTGGCACAAGGACGAAGGGGCTGCTAAATGCTTGTCTCCTCTGATGCCAGCTGTAACTGTGATTTTTTTTTTTTTTTTTTTTTTTTACAACAATACAGTGTCAAGCAGTAATAATGATTCCGATAACACTGAGGAGCCCCGGTGATGTAAGACACGCACAGGCTACTGAATTAAGGCCCTGTTTTAAATATGTCAGTGCCACGCTCAGGCTGGAGCTATAGCTGGCCATGGGATGCACTCCTTTAATTTCATTGCTCTGTCAGCTTTTATTAAAACCCATTTGTCACAAAGAGAGAGGGAGAAAACAAGAAGGAGAGAGAAAAAAGTAGTGAGGGGGGAAGACACAGATGGGGAGTAAGAAGGGAAAGGGGGGAAAAAAGAAAGATATAAACCCAGTGAAAGAGATGTGGAGACAAAGAAGGGTGACTTTCCCGAGGTGCTAGATAACAGAAATTGTTGTTTTGAGGAGGGGCAAGTGTTGCGGGTGGTGCTGATGGTGGGAGGGGGGCAGCAGGGATGGGTTACCATCACCTTGGGGAGTGGGTCTTATAGGTGGAAGACAGGGGTGGCAAGGAGGAGTGGGAGGGTCTGAGGGGCTCAGCAGGAGTGATTAATGATGAATCTGGGATATAGTGGACCGATGGGACTCCCCATCCCCGTCTCCATCCCCATCTTGCTCATCCGCACTCCCCCCACCTCTTACCCAATCCCCCCCGTCCTCGCCACCCCACCTTCATGCCCATTTGTAACTGTCTTGGGAGGGGCCATCACGGACCCGGTGATGTGCCCCCTCATTTTCTTCAAGACAAGAATGAGAAATGTGTCCAGAAATGTGTCATATCCAAATCCAGCTCTTTAGATTTCTCTTGGATGGCTACTGTTTATTAATGTCATTGACTCAAGTCTAATTATTCTTCTACACTTCTTACAAGAGGGATTCCTTCAGATCTCAACAATGTGTTCACACACGCGGTGACTCACATGCTATTCACCGTAAAATTAACGTGTTTTGATGTTTCCCTTATTGAAATCCAAACAGGATTACGTCCAAACTCTTGTCTTTCATTTTGACGGTTTGAGGAAACCACGGGCTGAGAGAAATTTGTACAGCGTGTGCATTTGTTTGTTTTCGCCGGGGACCAGGCAGGGGTTTCAGCCAGAGATTTTATGTGTTTGACTGAATGTGTGTGTGTGCGTGCTCCAGTGTATGGCAGCCACACTTTTCTCACTCTGTCAAATAGCTTTGAGTTGGCGCAGAGTTCTGAAATCGCATCAAAGTGGCCCGCCGCCGCATCTCCACCCCGTCCTATGGTCCCTTACTCCCCATCTTCTACCTCTAAACCCACGCACCCCAGCACCTACAATCAAAAGGAAATTGAATGATTCATTATATGTTCCCGCCTTCTTCACAAAGTAAAAACATAAAAAATAAAAGACAAGAAAGGGCTTTCAGAAACACTTGTACAATGCTTTTTACGTTCTTCTCTGTTCCCCTCGTTTCTCTCTTTCTAACTGAATAGTACATGATGACACTTGACGGAGAAGAGGAGGACGAAGACGAAGAAAAGGAAAAAGCAGGAAGAGAGAGAGAGAGAGAGAGAGAGAGAGAGAGACGGAGAGAGAGAGGGGGAATAAAATCAAGTGTGACAACATATGAATTTCAAATTTCAGAGGAGACATCAAAGTGCGCCATCCGGGGTGTCTCTTCGACAAGGACACTTTCTGATTTTTAATTCCATCCCCTGATTGTATCGCTGAGGCCCTAACGAAGAACGGAGGAGCAACGCCAGTGAGTGGCATCAGGCAGCAAGAGATAGAGGAGGAAGGGAGGGAGTGCATGAGGGGAAAGGGGGCTGGGGGGTGGTGTAGAGGAAGGAGAGAGTAAGTGAGATCAGAGGGGGTTAGAAGAAATAGATAGAGAAGGAGGAGGAAGGAGAGAAGAAAGGAGAGCCTCATCCAAACACAAGCGGCTGGGCCCTTTGTTGTCGAAGCGATCATAGCTCCTCTTTCATCAGACAGAGAGATGGAGAGGAGAGAAAGTAAAAGAGACACTGAGAGTGAGAGTGATCCACTCCTTTTTCCGCTGGGGTGACAGGGACACGGATAGAAGGAGGGCAACTTTTTTCACCCTTTGCACATATCACATCAAGGCTCTTCTTCCAAGGACTTATCATGTTGTGCACACTTTGAGAACAAAATGCTTACAAGCAGGGCTGGGGGTGCATGTTAACAGTATGCTCACTTTAACCAGAAACAATATGTCTGTTTACCCTCAGTCAATTGGCTATGTCAGCCCAGTGTCAACACAAACCGGTGTACATTGCTAATCGCCGGTTCTGTTCGCTCTTTGCTTTACAGTTCAGACGGCGGCTCGCTACTGCAGCAGTCTAATTGCCTGGGAGCTTCTCAGCAGGAGTGTGGCATGCTTCTGGCATTCCCTTTCCTGGCAAAGCTCTGTGCCAGTACCGCCGCAGTGCCAGCACGCCCTGCCCAGCATCCTCGCCAGGGGTCTCATAACCCAGAAGGATCCCCCATGATGGGCACACCCGACAAGCCCTCTTTGGAAACGGATGGAAAACCCCAGGGAAGGAGCAGAAAGGTTGGAAAGGTCATATTACTGACACATGTAATGCGATCTCTCTTTCACATGCTGGCACACACACGCACACACACACACACACACACACACACGTATCCATCACCTCAGAATTGTTACATTGACTTACTAGGGAGTTGCTTTTGCCCCCCAGTGGACATGAAGTCCCCACAATTTGATATTAAACATTTTTTATGTCACCTTGACCACATTATATTACAAACCATTTTCAGTGCTCTCTTCCTCCCTGATCTTATACAGATATAACAAATACAATGCCAGTATAGGTGTACTCTGTGAGTTGAAAACAAGAACACAGAGAGCCTCCAAAAAAGGGAACAAAACGGGTTTAACTGGAGCCATCAATCACAGTAATAATGATGTTAAGGTCTTAAGACTTAAGGCTGTTGTACTTTACACATCTGGTTTCTAGGGCCCTCCGATCCACACCAGAGTAGAGGCAGAGCTGCAGGCAACTGGAGCAACACACCTGGGATTTATAGTCAGGTTAGCATCACCCACATCACCTGTCATATCAAACTCAGTGTTTGAAAGGGATCCAGAATATATTTGTAAGCCAAGTGGGAACACCCAGACATGTGGGTAAGCAAGTTCAAAACAGGCTGAGTTTATATTATTAAATTAATTATGTTGAACTGTTCTGAACACAGCAAAGCTTGGAGTCCTCCTGAAATGACATCTAAAATAAAAGTGCAGATATTTAAGGTTCTTCCTAAAATTCAGATCATTCACTTTGTCTGAAGGATGTGAAAGTGATGGAGTGCAGAAATTTTCAGCAATAAAACAATACAACCTTTTGACTCTGTTGTAACATCCTGCTATTTTAACCACTCAGAGAATTGCGACAGAAGGTCAAACGAACCCATGCCACGAAAACCACATCACCCTTACACACAGATGTACACACACACACACTCATAAGGGCCCCTCCTCAGTTTGTAGAGAGGGGTGCATGGTGAAGCAGCTGGGAGACGTGGAGCCACAATGGCCCTTTAGGGCGAGACGGCCCTAATCCGTCCCGCGTCCGACAGCGCCAGTGAAAGGAGGCCTGTCAATCATAGCGTGGCACCCTCGGGTCTCAGAGATGGCCGTGCTCAGATGTAGGATTTACTGTACCCCCTCTTTTCTGTCTTATTAAAATCTCTTTGCAGACAGACAGAGATACATGTACGCACGTGGCTGCGTGCAGGCATACACACACACCCACACCCACACACACACACACACACACACACACACACACAGTTTGCTGCTTCGTGTCTGTCACTGCTGAATAAGATATTCATGTGTTTATGTGTTTTGTGAGTGTGACTGGGGAGAAAGGAAAAGGAGTGAGCAACACATATCACATGTAAATGCATCATTAAATAATCACAGACACACCTTTATACTTAGAGAAACGTAAAGTCAGACCTCTAAAAACTCCACGTCACACAGAATTTCATTCACATTTTTTATTTAGATCATTTTACTCGATCGTTACAGTTCAATTATACTTCACTTGGTTGTACATATGATGAGGACACTGTCGATTCAAAGGAGCAGTTGTATGTCAAGGAATGACTTGCTGCCTATGTTAACGATGGAGACAGCCATGTAGAAGCAGGGAATGGGTGATAATCATTTTGGATACATTTCATAGGTCTGCTGTTGCCTGGCGCGCATGCCCACACACACACGCACACACACACGCGCACACACACACACACACACACACACACACACAGAGTTATACATGGAGAGGGAACTATACAGGCAAATAAAATGCAAAGGCAAATACACACATGCAGATACACACAGTCTAACACACACACACACACACACACACACACACAAAGAGTAAACACTTATTTAGAGGTGTCAGACACTGCATGTA